>JACCGJ010013323.1:0-39157 GCA_013407085.1 Atriophallophorus winterbourni
CAATGCAGTTGCCGGATCGATCGTACCACGTTTGTGTATCTGCCTTTCCTGTGAACATACACCAGCGCCGATGCACTAATATCACCTGGCTAGAAGTGCAGGTTGAGTGACGGGTGCTAAAACCGATAACCACGGAATGTGACATTATTACTCTCGAATCACACAACGTGTCGCCTAGCTGTCTATTTCCCTGATAGAAATTAATTTGATTCAATCGATGTTTTCGGTTAATTAAATTGACAGTAATGGTTACAAACAAACACTCGGACACTCGGTTGTTGTTCCTCGGTGATTTCAAGTCACGAATGCATGTAAACATTGCATCGTTTCGCTGCGCGTGTGCGCGCGATCGATCCAATCCTGACGGATCGCAAAGCAATCGGGTACCGAGTGTCAACTGTTTTCATGTTGTTCGCTTCGTCGTAACTCACACGTCACTGTTGATGACACGTTTGGCCTCTCGACGGAAGCTCCTTCAAAGTTGCGTCAGTTGTATTTTTTGGAAGAATGAGGGACTGGCAAATATTTATTCAAAAACATTCGTAATTCGAGCTCGTCCTGGATGTACTTTAAATTCTCATTAGATAGTTCACTAAATTTTCGCCTTGGTGATTTTTAAACGGAGAAATCAACACTGCTTCCTATCCCAAGCCAGTGTCACGAACATCATTATAATGTTCAGCTGGACCATATCTTGATCGAATGACGTTGACATGTAGATACTAATCTATATACTTATTCATTACTGACTGTCTACATGTTTCAGCAGGCTGCTATTGCACGTGGTCCGTTTAAATTCGTTTCGTACCGCACACAAAACTTGTCTGATCTTGAGTAATATATGCATGGATGAAAACATTGCGTAAAACGTTACATCGCCACAAACCCTCACAACTCGTGAGAGATATTAGTACTCACTTAATGTCTTGACAACTTTCAATCCCCGTTTCTAAGCTGGTATCACCCGTTAGAGTTAGCGTAAGGTGTGAGCAATCTCCCATTGGAGAGGCTCTTGAGACTCATTAAAATACTGACAACAAATTTAATCGTTTTTTCGGGACGAGTTTCGCTCAGTTGAGCGGTTTCATTTATTCTTTCCATTTGGAATACACCAACTCTCTCTCTTTCTATTCAAAATCATTTTGTGTCTCTTTTATCTGATTTTGAAAGGATCCAGTTTGACGATTGGGAGGCCGTAACCTCAATGATAACCGCCCAGCTTGCATCGGAACAAACTTTCCACGGAACCAAGGATTACTTAGCGCTTGCAACCAATCTTTCATACAACGAAGAGATACCAGTTCGTGGTCGGATTTTGATTTTGGATGTTATCGATGTGGTCCCAGAACCTGGGCAACCATTGACCCGACACAAACTGAAAACCATCTATGACGGAGAACAAAAAGGCGCTGTTACCGCGCTCGCTAGTTGCCAAGGCAACTTGATCAGTGCGATCGGTCAAAAGGTACCGGAGAGTGTGGTTTTGTGGTAGTGCGGCCGATTTGTTTGCGTTTGTTTTCTTCGGTTCAGTTATGTGTACCTGGCCCGCGAATTTCCGCTGTGGATTTGTGGATTTTAAGTCTCTAATTCTAATTTATTTTCAGCCTACCCTCGTTTACTCTGCTTGTTTGTTATTTTACTCAAACCGATAACTATCCATGCCTCATACTAAACTGGACAAGTGTTCACATGCATTGCCCAGTTTTTACTGCTCCCATCCCGTGTTCTTGACATTGACCCTGCGAGTTGGGAAGAACTTGCTCTTGACCGCTGGGGAGGAGCAGATACAGCTCTTGGCTGCTGAACGCACATCACGCAGCCGGCACGCAACTGACGCCCCACAGCCGAGTTCTAACTATCGTTGCAAGCGCTGCGGGAGAGATTGTTCCTCCCGAATCGAACTGTTTAGTCATTCAACAAGCTGTAGAACATGAAAATTCATGCGGTTATGATGTACGTCCATGGTCGACATCGACCGAAAGAGGCCAACAACAACATCCCGTGCACGGACTTGGCTGCGTCCATGCTGCTTCAGGCTGACTTCACAGTGCTCCACATTCCCCGCTGTTATTAAAACAGCTCACAGTTGGCGCGGTTTCACTATATGGATTTGAAAACTAAATACAGATCATACAAGAAATGTGACGCCTGCTGATGTTCGACATTCGTTCTCTTCACATCACCGCTGAATTTAATTAGCATCATAGGATACGTAACGCAACTATCCGTAATTGAATCCTCGGTAGCGATATCGAAAACTACGTTAACGTTTATAGACTTCGCGAGTTAGGGTGGTAGTACCGCTGGGAAATAATTGTTTGCGACTCTTCACTGGGAATGGCGTCGTTGTAAAGGTGGCAAGACTCTGACTTGGCTCGAGCAGATAAAGGCTTTGAGTGTTAAACTAGCTGTAGTTGGGACGACCTGTCTCCCATGTCGCCTCCGAAAAATCGGAATTCCCACTTGCTTCTTACTCTTAGTCATGTATGGCTCGAAAACGTGTCTAGTAGCGGTCTTGTTGTAAACATGTTGGAATGTTTTGCGTGTTGTCAACTGAAGTGGCGAGGAAAGCTTGTTATGATGTGTGATCGTAAAAAAGCGTAAGAAGAAGAAATTGTCTGTATTCATTTAAACGAATTTTCAGCAGTTACAAAAATTTCACAAAATAATTTTAAACAAATTGACCGACAGGTCCCGATATCAATTTGTCGACTGAACAATGTTTCTTTTCCGTCTTGATTGATAATTTCCACATGTGATCCAGTTTATTAACAAATGGTGTAACGAAAAGTTTTGAGACAAAAGTGTCACAACAATTCCCGGTATCTCGTAATTCGTTCAAAATTGCGCGTCGAAAATTGACCTCAGTTGATACGAAAAAATGATGCATTTTGCCCACAGCTAGCGTTGACATTTAACGAAAAATGTTGAAAAAACCTGCGGAGAAATTAATTTTAAGGACGCTGTCATGCTGATAACGCTCTGCTCGTTCACAACACTTGAAATATGTCTGTGATTCTAGTGTTAGGCATCTCATCCCATTGTGTCTGTGCCTAATCTTCTACACCTTCGGTAGATTTTCAGGCGCACCCTTCACGATTTTGACGTGTGTAGCAGTTAAGTACTCGGTACTTGCTATCGATTTTATGCTATCCATGATGATGAGAATTGGCCACTGAATGTAGTGTTAGTTCACCGTCTGAGAGAGTGATTAGCTGGAAACTATTGTAAAACGCTGAGTTGTAGGCAATCAAATCATGGTTTAGGTGGTTTAATTTCTGTTTCTTTCTGATTTTAATAGACTAATCAACCTCATTCTTTTAACCCGTCTGCTTGGTTTGTGAACGCTAGTTTACGCGACTAGCATTCCATGGCACTCAGCTAGTATTGTTAGCCTCATGAATTCCCAATTTTGTAGGATTCATCAAGTTTGCTGCCTAGATGTTTTGTCACGTGTTTCGAATCATGCTACATGATGTCCTTGTTGCAGAATTTTATTGATAGAGGTATAAACGAGGTTGTTTCACCCTCGTTGGAGCAGTTTATTGAACAGTACTTCTATGTGTGTTGTTGATGCCCCCAGTATATGTCGTATCAGGATTCGCATTGTCCTGTGCTGACATTTTCATTTTTTCTGACTCGAGGTTTGTACGAGCTTCGGCAGAGTGAAAGTCTGGTGTTCTTTTTCCGTTGACATTGACTAATTAAAATAGTTTTAAAACTGTCGAATTTCTACTTTTCGGCTTGTCTCCCCTGCGCGTTGCCGGCCTAATCATTTGATTTCCTTCCTTTCTGTTTGTGCGTTTGTTCCCACTCTCTTGTTGTTTTAATGTATGTCAACATGCGTATCGCTCGGCCCGCAGTGATTTGTATCGATATGTTAAAACGAAATGCCAACTGGTTTGATTTAAATCCTGATCTACGCGCAATGAATTCTGAGGAAGAACAATTAACAGGCATCGATGTTGGGTGCTGCATCAAACCAATCGTTGACAGTTATCGATCCAGTGTATTTTCGGAATTATTCGAGTCTATCAACCAATAAACATATCGCGTGTTGGCAAATCTGAATAGGAAGAATATGACTGCGTGCAAAATGTTAGTTTCTGTGCAAGTTATTGATAAACCACTGTTCACGCGAAGGCGTTGACTACGTGGGACTTTTACGTCAGCCTGGCGTTGATAATCGTGTGATTTCCACGATCTTGAAGGATTTCTCGCTACTTGCTGCTGATGTAGTGCCCTCCGTGATAAAAATGATGATTTCACGCACTCGAATAGTGCAAAGCACTTGATTGAAATATTTTTAATCACCCGACGTTCACTCATTCACACGAACCGCAATATTTTCATCGTCCTCTTGAGTTCGGTGGTATTAGCTCTGATGTACTCACTGTTACGTTTCTAGGTTTACATTTGGACGCTTAAGAATTCCGATCTTGTGGGTGTGGCGTTTGTCGACTCGGAGCTCTACATCCATAATTTGCTGTGTGTGAAAAATCTCGTGCTTGCAGCGGATGTGCTCAAGTCCATCCAATTGCTGCGCTTCCAGTCGGACATGCGAGTGCTTTCGGTTGTCAGCAGGGATGGAATTGCGCGAGAAGTTTTCACGTCAAACTTCTTTGTCGATGGCCGTCGTCTTGGTTTCGTGGGTATGTGATTGTTGCGTTCGTCCTAAACTGCTCTGAAATTCTTTGCTTCATTTTGTGTGTGAACCGTTTTCTCGCTTATATATATATATATATATATATTCACTAACTGTCTACAAAATTCCACCCCTATGACGTTTTTACTTATTGGGGTTTGAAAGCTGATGAATTATTTGCTACGAAATATGCTGTATCTGTAACTTAGTTTCAATGGTAAAACCAATGCTCACGTAGCAGCTTTATCTGTGATAGTTCACTGATCCGTTTACGTGGATGAGTTACCTTTTGTCTGAGATTTGACAATCATGTCGTTACGATTACCGCCGGAACTGTAAAAGGTATTTTTACTCTGTCCATGTCTGTTTTACTTGGAACAGTTTACCTTCAACCGTTGCTCACTCCACTAGGTTGCATGAATTTAAAACGAAATTAGACGATTTTTTATTGCATTAATCGTTTCCAGAACACTTATATACTGCTTAATCTACTTCCTTATCTTGTTGATACACTTAAATTTCATTTTTTACCATCCTATGGTTTTTGTTAAGCTCGTTGCTTTTTAGACAATTAAAAACCTTGAATTACCTTAAACCCTTTCCCCTTCATCACTTCTCTTTCTCCATTGATTTTCCATCGGTGGTGAGCTGCATGCTGAAACAGGCTGGAGTCTCACTACCATTTCTATTTTCCTTCTCATATCTGTCTAGGCCTGGGCAACCTGACAGTATCTTAGCCCACGTGCAGTCTCTGACTGTACGGCACTTTGCCTGGATCAGGCTTGTGCTTTCATACATACATCTCTTTCTCCAAATTAGTGTCGGATGAACATGGAAACGTGGTGATTTACAGCTACGATCCTTTAGACCCCACCAGTCGTTCTGGTCGCCTCTTAGTTCGTCGTGCTGATTTACGTCTGCCATCTCGGGCCACTTGTTCGTTGAGGGTTGCGAATCGCCTGCGCCATGCACTGCTCTCTGTGAAATCTTCGCTACAGTCTGTTGCAACACCAGTGGCGAATGAGTCGTCTGATGTACGGGCATCTGGGGACATTAAACCCGGTGTTACGGCAACTGCTACTACGACCCCTGTCACCAACCCAAACGCCGCCGTACTTACTCAGCTCGATCCGGAAAAGACGAAGCATTCTATTTACTTGGGTGAGTAATCTATGTTCTCATTGTTGAATCAATTTTAAGACTTTCTTTATATTCGGCGAAGTTATCTCAACTCACGTACAGTCTGTGACTGCAATAGCCGCCAATGAGCTCTGAATGCAAACACTTTTCGATGTGTTTTGGTGCTCACGTCTCCCGCGCTTAGACTCCATAACAATTATGCCTGGTAGCCACTGGTGAACAAGGTATGTACAAAGAATCACGGTGTTCAAGTACAAAATCATAGAGTGATTCCTGTTCAGACGCTGAAAAAGATTAGAATGACCAACATATTTTGGTGCTCAGCATCACATTCACTTACACTTCGTAACCTATAAAAAAATCACGTTTTGCACTGACAACATCGTTTAAAGTCTGCAACGACGTATGATCAAGATAGGCGCTGTATTTCTTTGTCGGGCTGCTTCGACATATGTATCGGTAATTAAAAAAATCTATGTTTGCATGCATGTCCATCTCGAAACCACGTTTTGTGCCGTTTGCAGTCATCATGTAGGAATGGTACGATCAGGATGCACCTGCCATGAAAGAGGTGAGAAATGGTAAACATGGTATGCCACTTTTGTACAAGGTTCTTACAAAGAACCACGATGTTCAAATACAGAATCACAATGCGATGCCTCGCCAAGCGCTATAGACCAATAACGCCTGGTGCTCACATCCCCTTCACTTACACTGTGTAAGTAAAGGGGATGTGAGCACCACAATTTAAGGCTATGTACTTGTAAGCCACTGTAGGATAAAGTTGGCACGTGTGATTAAACAGGTTGCTCGTGCCAGTTTGTTTACGTTTTGCTAATGTTTTTGTATATTTTGGTGACGAAGCATCCTCAACTTCGTTCCCGCGAACGCTATTGAATGAACAACCTGGCATAATCCAAATCACCATTCAAGCTTCTGCTTCCATACCTGCCTGCTAATTTATGATTACCTAACAGTTACCCTGGTCGTATTCCGAAAGATATACTCTATGGTGATTTGCAATTAGGAAGTCGACCATTTGGCAGACCGCACTTGCGGTACAAAGACGTTTTCAAAAGAGACGTGAAAGCTCTTAGCATTAACCCGGCGAGTTGGGAAGAAGTTGCTTGTAGTATTATATTATATTTGCACAATCTGATACAGATATAGTGCCGTTCAACATAAACAATGAGATGTACAAAGCGAGAAGGGGGTACAAAGCGTTGTCATCGGCATCGTTGAACGTAGGCATGATACTACCCGGTTGCCTACACCGAAGTAGGGGAGATTTCGTTTAGGGGGTCCCACCCGAGCCTTTACCCACAAGGCAGTGGAGCGAGAGAGGTTCGCACCTATCGGTGGCCGGTGACCGACGAAGCGGTTCATACGCCCTTTTCTAGGAATTTCCAGTTCGGAGCCCGATAACCCCGTTGATAGGTTGGTGACTTCAGTTTTTGCCTGTGCACCATACAATGTCCTTGGATAGGACAAGGGGCAGTGACTTTTGGAGCGGCGAGTCACATCCGCCGCGTCGTGATGTCATCATTGGATTTTTGTGGCTTTTTTAGGGAGAACGCTTGCCAGGCGAAAACCCACCACACCCTCAGACACCACCGCCGAACCTTTCGCTGAGCTCTGAGAACCGAGCCCACCCAGCTGGCACCACGTGGAGGTATTTCGGCTTGTAGGCATTGTGTAAAACGTTGTCTGCAAGTTGGGGAGGAGCAGATACTGCTCTTGGCTGCTGAACGCAGATCACGCCGCCGGCGTGCAACTGATGCAATACAACCGAGTTCTGACTATCGTTGCCAGCGCTGCGGGAGAGATTGTTCCTCACGAATCGGACTGTTTAGTCATTCAAAAAGCCGCAGAACATGAAAATTCATGGGATTGTGATTTACATCCATGGTCGACATCGACCGAATGAGGCCAACAACAAAAACAATAGTTACCCAGGTAACCGTGTTAAATTAACTTCCCAACGGTACTGAGCTGCATGCAGAAACACACTGGAGTTCCATTGTCATTTTCTGTCTGTCTAGGCCCGGGGAACCTGACTTTGTTTTAACCCACACCCAATTTTGTTGGTGTGGGGGCCGGGATCAAGGTTTGTGATTTCACACATTCGTGTCTAAATTTGATGTGGACTTCGATTCCTTCCACACGTACCCGTCCATTCATCGTTCAATGTATTACAGGTACTCAGTCTGGCGCCGTGTTCCTTCTCGGGCCGATCCGGGACAAAATGTACAGTCGGCTACGAATCACAGAGAAAAACCTGATCCACCACTTGGGACCTACTTGTGGAATGTTGCCCAGACTCTGCTGGTACGTCACTTTTGGTCGATACCCCCCTGTTGATTTTCTCGATTGCTCGAACACAATCGCACCCTGTGGTTTGATTTTCATTTAAAGCGGCTCACTTCGATTCCGAGAGCCGAAACAGGTAGTGATGCAGTCGGATGTGCCATCGTGCAGCATTTCTGTGCTGTGCGGCTAACACCGTGCTAAATTGATTGGCCACCGGTAGTGAGCTTCATGCTGAAATACGCTGGAGTCTTACTACCATTTCCTGTTCTTCCTCATATCTGCCTAGGCCTGGGCAACGTGACAGTATCTTAGCCCACGTACAGTCTCTCTCTGTGCGGCACTTTGCCTGGATCAGGCTTGTGCTTTCATACCATTAGTGACGGAGTTACCGCGAACTGTTATTTTGCCCGGAATTTCTTTAAAAGATGATTCGTTTTTCACAGTACTGAACCATCATATTCTTTTCTCATTTTGATAACAATATGACGTCAGAGTCATCTTTGTCTGCTGGTAATTGCCATGCAAGAGCATCATAGTAGACAAACTCGTCAATAGGTTCAACCTGTCATCCAAATGGGGTCTTTTGGTTTTAATCGCATTTTACGTATCAAACTTAAATGTTTGATTTTTGTGACTCGTCGTTATGCTTTGTTGTTGTAAGTATCAACATCAGTATCTCACGCTACCCAAACCAACCTGCTACTTATACGAGGCTGTTGCTGCTTGCTTGACGCCGATCGACTAACACGTGACCGTTTGACATTGTGATCACACGCAAACATTGATCTGAGCTGTAGCTTGAGATGGAGAATTGTCGGGTGTGTTCGTGTACTCACCCATATTCTATTTCTGCATGTTTGCTCGGATCGCGTAAAAACGTTGTCACATTCTCTAGGTTTTGCTTCAATATATTTTGCGTTTTTTGTTAACGCGCGTTCTATTAGTTGCTTTACGTGCTCACCCAGTGAGCCATACCTTTATCGTACTGCATTGACAATAACTGTGCCATGGTATTCTCAAGGTATTTGTATGTAGAAGATGCGTATAGTCGGTTGCTACTTAACCGGGCATAGTGTCATTTGTAATAATAAACCGAAGAGCGCTTTGCTAGAACGATACTTTAGCAACAATTTAAAAATATTTTGAGATATTCTTAGAAATCCGTTGAGCGCAGTTGCTCTTCATCGATACGTGCTTCTAGCAATCCCTGAAGGTATCGTATAGGCTACGTCAAGATCATAATTCTCTTGTGTTTAGTGTAATGTTTTTAGTCGTTAATCGATTAAAACAAAACGTTATTAGACGATATGGCTCAGAAATGAAACTTTTAAACCACTAGTAGATGAGGTTTATATAACTGTTCAAAGATACGCACAGTGATTCCTCATTTGTCGTCAAAACTCCCACCATCCATCGTTGTTCAGAATCATAGCCGAAATACAAGATTCACGAATTTTATGGGGACTAGAAAGCACATAGCTGCGCAATTACCAGAGCCTAGTTAATATTGGTTTATGACAAAATAAATCATAATCATCACCGGTAGTGAGCTTCATGGAGAAACACGCTGGAGTCTCACTACCATTTCTATTTTCTTATATCTGTCTAAGCCTGAACAACTTGATAGTATCTTAGCCCACGTGCAGTCTATAATTGTGCGGCACTTTGCCTGGATCAGGCTTCTGATTTCATACCATACCATACCACGTATAGTCCAATTGAATACTTACCGTGAGTTGAGGTGCAAGTGCAGTCCAATAGTTATGCAACAAATGCTGTCCCAATTTAAAATCAATGTCTTGACGCTGGGAGCGGTAGCAATAGTTTCAAGGAGCGGGTTCTAAAAGAACCAATCACGTACTGAATAAAATTGTCAACGACAGAGAATGCGGGAATGGGTTGCTTGTCATGTCGCTGAGAAACTGCATGTATGTCCCGACTCGCGGTATTTGAATAAATGTTTCAATTGTCGATTTGGCGTATGTAATATCTTGTAAGTATCACATCACTCAAAAGGCTTCTTTGAAGGGATTTGGGAGCCTCATCTGTTATATTCGTTGTTCGTAGGTCACTTTTGGAAACCGCTTACGAGTTTGTCTAACGAGATTACCTACTGCGAACTATAAATTCAATATTTCTTTCGTCTTGAATATCGTGTCCATTCATTAACCTATTTCGGTTTAGGAATTATCGATCCACCTTTCCGGAATTGGCAAATCCCTGTGGTCAAGTTGCGGACGCCGATCTTTTATGGCGTTTTCTCGTTTTACCACATAGCCAGCGCTTGGAAATCGCGAAGAAATCTGGCCAAAGTTTGGAAGGTGTAAGTTACTCTTCGATCTTGTTCATTGCTTGTTCACTATTTCCGGAATGTATTATTTTAATATTTTTGGTGTCGCGGTAAGAATTCCTGACTGACATCCAGACCGCCTATGTTCGTATTCCCGACGTGAAGGTCGTTTTCGGATCGGTCAGAGCAACTTTATATCGCCGAGGAGCTAGCAAATGTTGTGATGACATTCAGCATGAACGAGCTCAAAGTTCTCGATCCAGGGACTTTATCATATCCCTGTACGCATTAGAAATCGGAATTGGTGTTGCATCTCATGTGTTGTGCTTCATCGTTGCTCACATTTCCCCCGGTTATGAGCTTATCACCTGTGCCAAATGCGGTCTTGTTCGTGCCAATTGACGTCTGTTATTTTCCAATCCGTTTGGAACAATTTTCACCGTCACTTCCTCACGTAAAATTTATCGCTGTTTGGATAATGTCTCGTCGATATTCCCCTTGTAGTTTTGTGAACAATTTGTCGCATGTTCTCTTTTCTTTTTCATATCTATCTAGGCCTGGGCAACCTAACAGTATCTTAGCCCACATGCAGTCGGTGACTGTGCGGCACTTTGCCTGAATCAGGCTTGTGCTTTCATACCATGTCGAATCGTATATTTGTCTTGATTTGCTCGTGATGTTAAGATCATTGAAATCTGTGCCGTTAAATTTACTGTTCGTACAACGAGTTACTGTGCTCAAATGTTGGATCAAATGGAATAGTACGTCAAGCGTTGAAATCCTCAGAAATAAGCAATCGGGTAGGCAGGTGTCAGGGTAGGTTGTGAGCATTGATGTCGAGCATGTTCGGTGATCTATTTCTCATGAAATATTGATTTTTCTAATCAAAGCTAGACCCTTATTCATCCCATACTGTTATATGTACTTTTCACTTTTATCCAGATTATGGATGACATTGCGGACTTGAACGCCACGACCGTACATTTCTGAGATTGTGTCGTTTGTAAATTTTATCCCGAAATTCTTTTTTAAAATAGAAAATTTTTCATTCTACGAGCTTTTGCGTTGTCCGTTTAAAATTTATTTGTTTCCAAAGGCCAGTTAACCACGTCTTTGTTTTTAACCTTCTCTGCACAAGTGATTAAATAAAATGAACAGCGTTGCGTTTAATACATAACTCAATATGAAAGGCACGTCCACTTGTGAAACGTGAGGTTCCATTTGACTGAAAATTTCACTTTGCGGTTATATGAGTTTTTCTACTTTCTGATGGCCAGCCGGTGTTGAGCTGTACATGATGAAACATGCTGAGAAGTCTCACCCATTCGATTCTATGTTCCTCAATATCTGTCTAAGCCTTGGTACATGACAGAATTAGACCACGTGTAGTCTGGGATATGCACAGCTTGTGCTTTCATTTCATCATTCACCATTGCCATTGTGGAATAGGGAAAATCTTCGTGTCACCGTCTTGTATGTAATCAACAAGCCAGACCATAGTGCCTCTCAGTCACAGAATACGTTGGTATGCTGCTGTCAGGCTGCCCAGCTTTAAACCGATCTATTGATGAAAGTAAAATAGCAATGAGACTCCAGCGTGTCTCCGCATGCAGCTCATTGCCCGTGGCAAATCCATTTAGCACGGTGTTAGCTGCACAACCCCCAAGTACTAGACGATTGCACATCCGTGCGACATCTTCATTATAAAACACGGACAGAGAGTTTCCAGCAACTTTGGGTAGGATATTCTGTTCATCGAAGTCGTATCGATAATCAGGCAAACAAACTATGCTAATACGTATAGTTCTTTGACTTATGACTTGAAAAGAATGTACAATTGCACGTTTGGCTATAGGTTACATTAACGCCACTGACTTTGAGTCTATTAGGCCCCACCAAGTTGTACCAATGTTGCTGAGAGTCTAGCATTGTGTCGAACGTTTTCGTTTTAGCACGTTTGTCTACCTATTACTGACTCCCTAATTTTTGTCGGCACTATGAACGGGCGTGTTTTCGCCCGTGACTTGGCATTTTAGGTTTCGAGGTGTTTTCGGTTTTTTCCGCCCGTCTATATCAGTAACATGGTGAGCAATTCTTCGAAGACAACGGTTTTCAAAAAAAAAAACGTTGCTTGAACTAATACTATCTCGCAGCATGCACGATTGTGCTGTATACTTAACCGTTAGTATAGAGGAAAACATTGCGTCGTCATTTTTAATCAGCAAAGTTTAGCACGCTGCGTGATCTTGTTCTGGGCACAACCGTAAACAGAAATCCAACTACCGATGCGTTGCTGCTTGTCTATACTTTTAAACAACTTAGCACGGTGTATTGGTGTTCAAAACTGATTAGAATGAATATTGTTTTTGTAGTTCGCTCTTTGCAGAATATCGGACCATCTTTTGGCGCTGCATTTCTAACGAAGTAGAAGACAATTTCATTTGCACACGATCGTTCGACCAAACGGCTTTCAATTATTATTTGTTTCACCTATTGCAGACGTTTTTTCCAAGAATGACCCCTTAATTTCAGCAAACCTCGGCAAATGATTTGATGTCTGAGCGACATTTGTAGCGTATGTAGTAGTTTGCCGTTGACTTGAACGTCTTTTATCTGTTCATGGATTCTACCGCCATTGTGATTATATAAAGTTTGTCGTTAATCGCAAGAGGATTGTAAAAGAGTTATTTATCACTTTCAAAAAGACCACTAAGCTGATGTTTTTATTCAGCTCACGTACTAATTGCTATAATGTTAATTGTCGCTCTAATCCCTGTTTACGTATAACGTATGCGTTTTTTTGTTATATATTACCAGAGTAGAAACCCAAGTAATAATTACCCAAATGCTTAACATTGAAAAACCTTTATGCTATTAGTCACTGTTGACTAACTAAATCCAACACTACGCATAGCAAGAACAAAGGCAGACCCTGCCGGCAAAGAGCTTTACCGTCTCTGACCAAAAAGGCCATTAGGCTGCGGCTCGTCTGTATTTATACACTGTTTGTAGCGAAACAATATGGGCGACAAATGGACCAATCAGAATCGAGAACCATAAATTATAAGTTATAATGAGTTTTTGATGAAAATAATAATGTTTCCTAAACAGTTTTGTTGTGCATTTGGCGGTAGTGTCAGTAGAACCCCGGATAGGTCGTACCATCAAAGATTTCTTTCAACAATGCTCCTGTATTCTTGTTTCCACTTTTCGCTCTGTTTGTCAAATATATATTGGGTTTCGGTTAATAAACCCGAGCTTGACATTCACCAACGAAACTCGTAGTGCCTTCATTCATCTCTTTCACAGTGGATACGCTTCTCGCATTTTTCGTTTGAGCAACTACATGCTAATCTGATTTTTCTGCTTCCTGTTGCTTGACACTTTGTCTTGCTCCAGACCTCTGCTTCGTAATGGTGGAGCTCATCAATTTTTCCCTACAGTTTTATGTCATCGGGTTGCAGAAAAATTTTCATTCTGGATTAGCTAAGCACTTTGTATCGCGGGCTGTTTCGTACTTTTCTCTGTTTAGTGTTTAATATAGTTTTTACTGAAGCTGTTCTACTGGCCACGTTTTTTCGTAAATCATGTGCATAAGCACTTTCATCAATCAAACACTGACAAACGTGAGATTCGGTCCGCTGCTGAAAAAAGTTTACATTTATTTTCCTTTGCACAATGTGATTAATTTGCGCCAAAATAAATATGCAAATTTCACGCATTACTATCACAAAATGATCGTTCTGCTCATGGTTTTCTGTTGTACAAGTCACTGCTTATTTCGACAAACAAAACACATGCGCAGAACTAATTTGTAAGTCAATGAACTACGCTTCACTCTGAGAGTGATTCGCGTTCGATAATGTGATGGATAGATTGAATAAAAGATTAATTTCTCCTTCGATGAAAATAAGTTTCGCGCAAATGTTGAAATTTTCCATAATCCAGGAGAGCTTTTTTAAGAACCACATTAAAATATTGTACACATTGTTCATTTGACACTATTTTGGGCTTCATCGATCCATGATGACCTTGGATGTACGTTTCAAGTATCTATTTAGTTGATTTATCATAACGCATCCTTAACTACACAGTCCTATTCGAAGTGAAGATTCCTTCCTCGGCGTTCACAGTGATATGTAATACCCGCCCGGACGTCACGTGATATCCAGAGTGCGCGATCGATTTTCAGTAGACAACAACGGCACTCTTTTTTCCTTAGCTATTTACCGACAGCTTACACTTAGTCAAGCCTTCCAGATCTACTTTATCTCACAATACTGAGCCGATAAATATAGCGTTTCTGTTTCTTTTACAATTATCTTCGTAACTAGAATGATGTTTGCCGTTAGTCGAGTAAATGTTACTATTTGCTGTGTGATGGGAAGGTTTGCAAATATGGGTATTTTTTCAAGGACAATTTTCTGTTTCATTTTATGGCCAAAGCAGTGGAAGTTATATAATTGAGACAGGATGAACATGCTGTTAACACCCGTTCTGTAGGGATAATCCGTGCATGTTACGTTCAAGCCATAGTGAAAGAATAGTGTCCAATGTTCTCTCCGCTTATTCCCACGCTTTACTATCCTAGAATACTGCAAGCACTGTATTCTAGGTCTGTCAAATGGTCAGCTCATTCAAAGGATACTTCAGTGACCACATTTAACGATGAAAATTACCCACTTAAAAAAACAAAGTTATACTTAAATGCCACATTTGCATAGGGTTCATACGACGAACCACGATGTTCAAACAGAGAACCACAAAGTGATTCTTGGTCAAGCATTCAAGGCGCTTATGGATGACCAACATAATGTGTTGCTCACATCCCCAGCACTTACACAGGAGGATATGAGCAACACATTACTTTGGTTACCCATTTAATAATTTTAAATATTTACGAAACATAAATCTCCTACAGTATCACCTATAAGAAAGCGATACGGCTATTTTAAGCCGAGAAGTTTCGTCTACATTCTAATTTTGGGCCTCATCTTAATAAATCCGTCGTGGTAGGCGTGCCAAATAATAAACTATATTTCAATAAGCTTACATTCTTTCTCAAACTTGTTGACGTGACCAGCTGGTACACCTGAATTATTTTATGCAGCAGACGGCAGGCCTGCCATATACCACTGCAGTCAAACTGTGATGACTTCAAGCACAGATGTTGATATTGGGCAAATAGCAAGATTTCAAATAACAGCTCATAGCAGACAAGTGATTCAAAACAATTTAAAATTGCTGAAAAGATTTCATCTATATAGGTGGGATATTTTTACTCAACTTGATAGTCCTAAAAAGCTCGTTTGCATGCATTTCCATCACACACACCACGATCGTTTTCGTGCTGTTTGAATAGAGTTTAGTTTTATCGAATATGCGCGAATCAGTATCAGCGTGATGTAACCAGCCCAGAGAAAACTTTCGATGTTCGTATCGTTGCATTCGTTCCCATCAAACATGTCCCATATAAATATGATATCTCTGTGTATAAAAAATATACAGCTTTCTAACCATAAACTGAAAAATGTACACACAATAATGAAGCACACGCTTCAAATTTAACCTGTACCGGCTATCTACGTGGTATTTTGCTCATCCCCTCATTTTCTCACACTGAGTAAGCTTTGATCTATTGAGTCTTGATAGATGATTAAATTTTTAGTTTGAGGCCACTGGCAAATAAAAATTCGCACAGCGAACCATAGTTTTCAAATCCAGAATCACAGAGTGATTCACGAAGAGATGCTGAACCGTTCTGAATTGCCACTAAACTACACTACCATTCGTTTTGAGTTGTTTGCCCAGTAGATGTAGCAAAACTAGCTTCGGTATTAAAACATCGTTACAGGTTCGTAATGCTGACTTATTATACACATTTCAGCTTGAGGTTTCTTTCCGGAACAGATTACGCGTATAAAAGTACATGTGCTTGAAATGGAAACTTTCCTCACATTTGCAACTCTCCTCTAGTTTGCTTGGATATTAATACAGCATTCATTGAAACCAAATTTTGTGATGCGGAAATTTGTTGAGCGAGGAATTATTTTATTCTTAACGATTTTCATATTTCTGCATGAGAGAAAGATGTAACAATAGAATATAAAATGTGGTTGACAGTTCAGCACGAATTTCACTTTTAATGCCCAAATTAGAGAGTACTCCCGAAACTTAACGTTTTGTTATAGTATGCGAGTAACTTTAGATCCACGTTGTCGACCGTCTTTTCCGAATTCAGCTGAGTCAGCCCTTACTCAAAATTTATTCTGTTTGACATTTTTCTACTGTTATAAGATTCACATACACGCACTTTACTGTACCCACATGAATAAAGCCCAAAATTGTTAGTGAATTTAAATGCAGGTGGCGAGTACCATCTACAATGTACTTAGATCGACTTTGTCTAAAGGCCATCCAAAGTTTGTCATGGTATAACTTGAATTAAAAGTGGTTTCAAAATATAATCGTTTTCTTCACTTCCAAACCACAACATTGGTTGGAATAATTTAACTTATAACAATCAATGAAATCGAATTGAATTTTCTATTTGCATTATAAAACACTTCAGTTATCGAACATTTAAGCTTGTTTTCGGACACTTTCTTCGATAACCAATGAATAAATTTCGTACATAATTGATCTAAAATGTGAAAATAGACCAAGAATCAATGGCCATAATTACAAACAACGTGAAATTATTCGCTGGTTTGATTAACATTACAAGTGGCGGAAACCGATTCCGGAGTAACGCTGTTCATAACCAAAGAACTTCGCTTCATATCACGATCGTTCAACTCGAGTGCGTCCAATTTCCGATTCGGCTGATATAATGTAACCGAGCGCTTTCGAGCGATCGGGATATTTTCCGGTGTTGGGATGGTTTGTCCTATCGGGGCATCTCGCATCGGTTGTGACATAACAGTCTTTGCCATGTTGTAATCACCGGAATCGAAATACTTTACCTGAAATGTAAAAAAACAATCGTTGTACCGTTTTAAGTGGAGTTTTTTAATATATAGGTGTGAGTTTGACATTAACACCACGGTATAAAGTATAGCCTTCCTAAAAATAACGGCTTGTAACTGTTTTCTATGTGGTCATAACTTGTTTGGATGCTTTTGATAATGACACTTGCAACATCTACTAAGCCTGTCCATGCATTCGTTTCGGAGTTAGTTGTCTACGACTGCGTCGTGACTCGGAAATGTTAACTTTTTGGAATTTGTACCCAGGAACGGTGACAGGCCCCAAAAGTGAAATAAAATAATGAATAAAAATTTTACTTCAAAGAAATATTTGTACGAAGTATCAATGCAAGCATCAGCTAGAAATCCAAATCAGAATGTACAAACAATTAGCGTATTAAGCTGGACAAAGCATCACAGCAAACGCATGTGGTTTAATTGTTGTCACTCAACAAATATGCACATCTGAGAAAGTGAAATTCGAGTTGCAATCTGACGATGTGCTATAGTCGTATTTATGAAATTTTGTATCCTTTTTCATCCAAACATAAAATTCAGTGGGTTTCAGATACATTCTGAGCTTTAGAATAATGTTAGTAGATAGTGAGTTTGCGCTTTATAATAATTCGAAGAAAACATGTTAAGGAAGGCTAACTTCTGAAACTCCATTTTTGTGATAAGTACATGTTGTTTAAAATCAGGCGTAGCATGCTAGTATTTCTTCCACTCATCTGGCATCTGCAATTGGTTATTTTAATGTCAAGAAAATATAAATTTTCTGATATTTTAGGAGCACCAGTAAGTAATATTCATTTTGGTGTATCATTCGCCGTTATTGTCTTCTTCGACGAAGCGTAAACATTATTTCCTCTGATGCTTTTTCTATTAACGTTATATTGCACTCTATTTAACAGCGATTATTGGATATTTTAACATTCCAACTTTGTCTTTGAATTTTATTGTGAATTTTTGAAATACGATCACGTTCACTCGTTCCCATCTTTATTTCGCCTTTTTTCCGTTTTAGCGTGGTTCGTGTGCGATGTTGTTTTTGACATTGACCCGTATTTTACCAGGTTGTTCCGATCATTGAGCAATGTATTTTCATATATTTTAGTTGTTTCAATACGTACCGTATTTATTACAAAATCCTCGTTTGGTTCTGGTTTACCCGGGGATTTGCGTGTGGTCTATGAGTCGTTGGCTGGCTTCTCGTTGAACAAGTTTTCGTGCTAAATCATCACTACGTATGTGCTCGCTTTTATGAAATAAGGACTACGGCTATCCAAAGAGTCTCGTAAAAGGCCAATTAAACCTAATAAAATACCCAACACCAGAAACAAGGAAAAATAGTGAGCTGTGCTACGTATGCCCTATGTAACAGAGGTATCTAAAGTGATTATCAGAATTTAGAACGTAGCATTAATAGGGCTAACCTGTAAGAAAGATAGCACTCTTTTTACGGCGTAGGTGCACCTCAATGATACGTTAACTGTAGAGAGCTCTACAAATTGCGTCTAATGAACCAAGTGTAAATATTGTTCCGCTGTACGACGGTCTGACCGCCAAGGAACCACACACAAAGATTGAAGTGCACCATAAGTGTATGAAGAAACGTCAATAGAAAGGGAGGGCAATGATCAAGGACTCAGCATTAACTGAACGTGTGTATGACACTGGTCACAATGTAGACGTTGACAATGCAGATGTAGCATTAAACCTTATGTTGAACGTTGGCAAGTGGAAGCAGTTGAAATCACTAAGGCTAAATAAAAAAGCTGCTGAAACCTCCGCGATACGGTACTCACCGGTGCGACGGACAAAAATTGAGGTTACATTCTGCATTATTTTTATTCAATTTTAATACCTAGTTAACATTTAACACAATTGTCAAAAGCTTAGCTATACACGTATGAACCACAGTGTCAATTGACCTTGACCGATGTCACGTTGTGCTAGGTAAATAAGCTAAGTTATCTTGTCTTTGTCTATACGACTTGACACACTTGTGATTTTAATAGGCTGTTTAGTGAGAACCAATTAACGGTGGCGATTGAGGTTCTACATAAAGACGTTCCCTGATTTTACTAATACCATTGGTATGACAAAGCTTCTGTGTCATAAAAATTGCTCTAAAACTGCTCTAACCGATTATTTTTCAAATTTTGTTTTCATGAGTCGAGATTAATTTATCGAGCAAATATCGAACTCATTTATTGCACTTGTTAACCGCAGATGCAATTATAAAGTAATAGCCTGCTGTTATACAAGTTTATTTGATGAAAGTTAATTAAGTAGCATACTTTTTGTGAGAGGATATATTAAATAAACGTGAAAAAGCATTTTGCAAGAGATTTCAACTTTTTATAGGCTTTGTATTAGAATTCTACCATTAAATGCAATGGAATTAACCCACCGAACAAAATGAAAATGAATTGGTCGAATGGTTGCTTGATCACGTTTGTCTCCGCTGTAAGTTTCCTCTTCTAATTCAATGTATCACGAAATTAACAGAATTTTCTGTCTTCAGATTAAATCGGGGTTGGGCATTCATAATTCTCATATTTACAAGTTTTCCAATAATAAAATTCAGGTAAGGACATCAGGGTTAAAACTTATCAACTCCGGCTGGTGATTTATCACGAGAACACTCGAGCTTCATGTTTTATCAGCAAATTGTTTCTAAATTCCTGATCACATTTTTTGTTTTTGTTGTAATTTTTTAACCTCAAATATCCACCAAGAAAGTTGTTGATATTTTGTTTTGGTTGTATGTTTCAACTCGCAAATATCTTAACTCTGATTAACAAATATTATTTGTGTTACCGCAAACAACGATGATATATAAACACGACCGTTTTCACTATCATTTGAAGAATAATTTGATTGAACCTTTTGAATCACTGAATAAATTTGTTGATCTTTTCAACAGTTTGTTCAATGATTTTCTCAATCGACAGTTTTGGCACCGATTGCATCCTTCGATGTAATTTCAATATCCGGCGAATCAGTAAATAATTTAACTAAAACCAGTGTATGTATTTCTCTTCAGTTTCTTTTCTGCGGCATGTTTTAGATGTTGAAAGCCACCAGGTGAGTGCTCTTCAGGGAAGATGACTAGATTGGCTTAATCTGCTGACCGGTGTCCAAATCTGAGTAAAAACTGATAATATGACTAAACATTTTCCTGTCTTCTGCCAAACGAAAGTATTTGTGTACAATCTATATGTAACATTTTTAAGCGGATATAGTGGGTAACGGGTAACCATCTACTTTGATATTCCAGCAGGTAGAGATTCAACTTCTCAAGTAAAGACAGATAGGTAAACAAATGAAGACTTCATGTAAGTCACTCTCCGCTCATCTATTTCTAGGAAAGCCTGTTTTCTCTAGACAACAGAATGAAGACCTAAAGTCTATCCAACAAGCAGCCCGATTTTCTTGCCAAAAATTATTTTGTTTATATCAGTGTTAATCACAGAAAAGGAATAAAAAACTTCCTATAAGAGGTGCCTCCATGATGGATCATATGGTTTACATTTAATCATGCAGACTGTAATTTATATATGTGTGGTCTGGTAAATGCCTCCCGATATTGTATAATATATTTGCGTGTTAAAATAAATTGCTCCTACTATCCGGACCTCATCATGTGAATCATCATGACATCGATCACACAGAATTTATACGAATTTGTAAAAAGGTGTTGTTTCTAATATATTATTTAGATTCGGGTGATTTTGTTCATTATATTATTGGAAAAGTGTTTGCGGGTTATCAAATTTTATCGATTTATACAATTCTATCTTTAATATTTCTAAGCCTAAATCGGATCCACAATCAATAACTGTTTCAATTTCAAGCGCAATTCAAGTTGACTCAACACATTATATAAACATATGTTAACTTCCTCGTTTTCTTCGTAACAAAATGTGTTATATTTTCTGCACCGAAAATGCGAGGAAACGCACTACGTCGGGATTACAATACACCACCGAATAATATTCATATCAAATATAGACAGAGATTATTATGATTTCTGTTGATTCATCATTTGTTTTTCGTGAATCATTAAACAGTTTCTTACCTTTCCACTTAATCTGCGCTGCAAAATTGCGGATGCCTTGATTTTCATCCCGGGGTATTTCTCATTGATCACCACGTTCTGAGATTTTTCTGCATTCGCATCTTGCATTTTTCTTCTACATACAATGAATCACTGCTCGAATTTATTTCTATATTCGGAAGAATGTAAGTTACACATAAATCGCGCCAAGGTCAAGATCACAATAAAAAACATTTGTTCAAAAAAATGAACAAAATATTGACGATTATTATTTACGATTAAAATTCAAATTATTATTATGGTCTTAAAGCAAATACTTTACAGTTTTCATTGATTAAAACTCTTGGGAATGTATAAAAACAACAAGGATTTCTTGTCAATTTGGAAAGTCAGCTTAAGTATTGAAAAGCGAGGTTAAATATTGGCCAACAAATAATTGCCGAGTTCATGCTTGACCATGTTCATGCTTGATGTCCAAAATATATGTGGTTGCAAAGTATGTATATAGAACAAACTAGGACAGCAAAGAAGATCTTTCCACATTTTGATCTCGAACGCATAATGGTTAACTTGTATATGTGTGATCTACCACGTGCTTCTTGCAGATGAAAGCTGTTTCAGTATGAAGAATGATGGACACAGGATCAAATCACCCCTGGCATCGCGGTACAAAAATCAAATAGGATTAGAGATGTAATACTCTTGTCGTATGGCCTGTTAAATAGTACGGTCACCACTTAGTAGGTCGGTTGTATTAGCGTTGCTGCAAAGCCATGTCAAGTTCACGAATAAGGGATTGATATTCACTTGCCCCCGGACACGCATTTGGTGTTCTTTTCTCCGGTTGCGTGTCTTAGACCTCCGCGTCTTTTCCACAAATTGTGCTTTAAATAATTCGACTCGCAGTTTCGACATCAAGGTCGAGGCTTCGATCAAGTAGCCAATAGGTTTCATTGACTTGGTGGATTCTTTGTTTCAAAAACACTTTGGACATGCACATGGTCGCCTTTGTCGATTTGAGAAGAACATTCACAGTTTTGCCTCCAAATCCCATGGTAGTACGCTGGCCTGCTTGCAACCACATTTGAAGAAGCGGTGGTTCACCCCGCTGTTCTCACCAACTTACTGGTTAATATTCGAACACGCAGCTCGTGGGAGTTAGCAATCAATTGGAATAACTTTGGGAACTATCGTGTATTCAAAATTTTAAGATATTCAAATGCAATCGGTTAGATTAGGTTTTGGGTAACGTTTCAATTGTGACACAAAAAGCTTCGTCAGAACAAGCTCGATATTCAGGAGCCAAAGTCTCATAAACCACGGTTTTCCAAAACGTTTGTAAAACGCCGATTGTTAAGTGTTAAATACCCGTCAAAAAATTAGGGAGAAAAATTGGCGAGATACGGTTTAGCACATCTTTTCTATTGTCTCTACTTCAGCAAACTTTCCAGGACATGTAATTTAGTGAACAGGTTGACCTTGAAATCTTCATCCTTTTTGCTGTCTTTCACACAGCGGTGTTGTAAGATTATTAGTAGTATATTGATATAAATTCCCAGATGAACAACAGTGCATTTTTGCATCGATGTGTTCTTCCGCAACACGTTATTCTTCATCTAAATCCTTTTAAACCGTCAAAACCCTACACATTACACAGACGTATACTTAAAAATCATTTTTTAGCTTGGTTCGTATAACGAACCAAAATGATCAACCAAAGAATGAAAGATTTATTTTTCTCAAGTTGCTCAGAATGACCAAGCTGCTATGGTGAACCCATTGCATTCTGGAGATGTTCTGGATCATGTATGTGAATTGACAATATAACCCTGATTCCGGATCTTTTGTAGATTTTTCAAGTCCTTGATTCTGACCATGATTTTGGCCTCATGAAATTCTACATTCCTCATGGTGGAAACATCAATTGCTTTCCTAGATTCCGTACGAAAGAAAGAAGAAACTTTTACTCAAATAAATACGCTTAACTCTGGAATATTGTTTTGAAATACATAAGACTTTGTGCATCACTATGTGATTGTTAATCACATCTGCATTCATTCCTGACAGTGGAAAAATTAATGAAACTTTTCAACCTCGATGTTTCTCTAGATGAAATATATAATCATGCCATTGCTGGATACTGTAGCGGTTGATCCAACGGAGATTTTACCACTAACAAAGTACGTCTCTGGATATTGAACACAATAAACCGGAACACAGTTCGCAACGAATAACAGCATACAAATCCCAGGCAGTCACACACCATATACTTGCCACGAAACAGAACACGAGTGCAGCGTGAATCGTATATTCAAAATTGTGTACATATTTACATGTATCATTGAAACAAAACAATAATGAAATATGCAGGGTTATTGTAATAAAATATACAATGATGAAAACACCATAATACTCCCTCCCTAGAGCGTCAGAAGAGAGTGAAACGCTCCAAACGAAAATATAATTAATCCACGTAGTCTGCAAGGATTGCAGGCCACCTGACTCTTTGGCCTGATCGAGTTTTGTGAATTAGAGAGGGTGAGTCAAATGATGGAAGAGAGTTTACATGGTTGGGTTGATTGGGTCGACTGAGAAGTGGGTGGGTTTGAAGGGAAAAGGTCAACATCCGGGGTACCACTTGGGGTGTGAACGTTTAGGGGTGGTGTTTCATCGCTGACTGGTTCGATAAAAGCTGCTTTCAATCGATCAATTGCAACAGTATCTCGAGAACCATTTCGTTTGATGACGAAGTATTTGTCACGGCGGCTAACGTCTTTGAAGGGACAGGTGTATGGAGCTTGCAGGGTTTTGCGCGTATGATTAGTTCGAACAAAAACAAAAGAACACGAATGCAAATCACTTGGTAAGTAAACGTTACAGGTGTATGGGCGAGTGAGTGTGGCACGTAATTGACGCATGAAGGAGCGTAAGCGATTGAAATAGTGATGAATAGTAATGTCAGCTGCAACGTCAGGGGAAGCGATCAATTCACCCGGGAAACGGATTGGTGTGCCGTAAACTATCTCTGCTGCAGAACATCCGAGATCTTCTTTGACGGTAGCACGTATACCAAGAAGGATCACCGGCAGGTTCTCTGCTCACTTTTAGGTATTGCCATGTGACATCAAGGCTGCTTTGAGCTGTCGATGGAACCGTTCAACAAGTCCGTTCGCGCAAGGATGATAGGCTGTCGTTTTGATGTGGTTAGAGCCGAGGAGTATAGTCAACTCACGAAAAAGGGTAGATTGGAACTGTGATCCACGATCAGTAGTAATAGTAGATGGAACACCGTAATTACTTATCCAGTATTGTAGAAAGTTTTTCGCTACGGTCTCAGCTGTAATACCGGTAATGGGAATGGCTATAGGCCAGCGGCTGAAACGGTCGACACAAGTTAAAATGTGGGTGAAACCATTAGAGATAGCCAGAGGACCGACAATGTCGAGATGAACGTGCTGAAAACGTTGGCTTGGTGGAGGAAAAGATCCTGGAGCACTAAGAGTATGGCGTTGAACTTTACTGCGTTGGCACTGGAGACAGGCTTTTGTCCAATTTTGAATATCCGCATGCATGTTCGGCCAAACAAATCGATCAGTGATCAACTTACGAGTAGCACGAATGCCGGGATGAGAAAGGGAATGAAAATGTTCAAAAATGGATTTCCTAAGTAATTTCGGTACTAAAGGACGGGGATGTTCGTTGGAAAAATCACACAAAACAGTCAAACTGGAGTTGGGAATGGGAATACGTTGGACTCGGAGGGATGACGAAGATTGGTAGTGCTGCATGTCACTGTCATGTTGCTGAGCCTCTGCTAGCTGCGTGAGATCGGAGTTCGATCGACTGAGTGCTGTGAGTTGCATGCGAGAAAATGCATCAGTAACTGTGTTCGACGAAGCAGATGGATAGCGAATGTCAATCGTTAATTGGGAAATATAATCAAAGCGACGTATCTCATGTGGTGAATGACTATCAGCTGTGGCGGACAACGCAAAAGTGAGAGGTTTGTGGTCGGTCCAAACAATGAAATCGCGACTTTCAAGCAAATGTCTAATATGACGAACAACATAATATATAGCTAAAAATTCGCAGCTAAATGTACTATATCGGGTTTGGGCGGGTTGTAGACGACGAGAAAATAATGCAAGCGGTTTAGTAACACCGTCAATACTTTGCTGCAGGACCGCGTCGACTGCTGCTTGTGATGCATCTGTGGCAAGTGAAAGCAAAGCGTTGAGATCCGTGGACATGTAGGATAACGTAGATGCTTCTTTCGGTGCAGATTTTAATAGCTGAAACGATTAGGCAGCATCGGCATTCATTTTAAATTGTCGTTCCGTTCCGCGTAACAAATCAGTCATCGGTTGAGCGATGTTAGCACAGTATAGAATAAATCTTCTGTAATAGTTAACTACCGTAAATACTCGCGTATAGGACAATACCATGGATAGGACGCAGAGTATATTTGACTTTAAAAACGATGGAAAAACTGTGTACCTATTTATAGGACGCATCCTAAATCCTTAATTTCCATTAATTTTTATAGAAACAGTGAAATTAAGTCAATTATTGTGAACTCCATACAATCGCTATGATCGTCGTGTGTGCTGATTGCTGACTCATTCATCCTGTCAGTCAGCAGATGTCTGTCTAGCCTATGCAGACTATCGTGGAAAGTGAACTTTTCATTCTTGGGCGTCATGTCGAATGATTGGATGACATTTTTTAAGGAAACGTTTCTGCTCCATGATTGGTTGATATTACACTTTCATGATATTACACATCGGCAGTATATATATTCTACCTATATCCGGTGTTTTTAAAGATGCAGTTTATTATTACCCTTAAACACGAGGAAGACAAAACGACAGAGCTATACTTCAAACTTTAAAATGGAAGTGATCAAGTACGCGAAAGAACACGGAAACCCGGCAGCTGAGCGGCAATTTGGTCCGACTGAATGCGTGATCAGAAAATGGAGAAAAGCCAAAAGTACCATTAAAGAAATGCGAAAGGTGAAGAGGGCGAACAGAGGCTCGAAGGCTCACCACCCTAACCTGGAAAAGACGCTTATTAAATGGATTCAAGATACTCGTCGAAACTGTCCGGGGGTCAGCACCACTACCGTTCGTTTACAGTCAGTAAGATTGACGAAAGAGCAAAGCGTTGCAGATTTTAAGGCGTCAATGAACTGGTGCAAGAGATTTTTTGGAAGAAATAACCTATCAATAAGATGGAGAACTAAATTTTTGATATTATGATAAATGCATAATTCTCATAACAAAAGTATCCGTGGATATGGCGCACCTGGGTCTTTAGGGCAACTTATGAAGGAAAAAGTGCGTCTTATACGCGGGTATTTACGGTAACCCGAAAAATCGACGTAACTGTCGAAGCGAGGTGGGACATGGATAATCATTATTGGACGAAATTCTATCAAGCACAGGGCGAATTCCGTTTTGATCGACACGATTTCCTAAGATTTCGAGGGAAGCGACAGCAAAAAGGCATTTATCCGGGTTAACCACAACGCCGAATTGTGAAAGTCGCTGAAAAACAGCATGCAGATGTTCTGCGTGTTCCTGTTGAGAAGAACTGGCGATCAGGACGTCATCAATGTAGACATGCACAAAAGATAATCCCTGGAAAACATAGTCCATGAATCGCTGGAAGGTTTGAGCAGCATTGCGTTAACCAAAGGGCATTTTTAAAAATTAGAAAAGATCAAAGGGTGTGGTAATAGCTGTTTTAGGGATATCTTCGTCGGCGACAGGTATCTGGTGATAAGCACGCACCAAATTTAGTTTAGTAAACACTGTCTCTCCGTGTAATGTAAGTGCAAAGTCATGAATATGGGGAATGGGGTAACGATCGGGAACAGTAACTCTGCTAAGTGAACGGTAATCACAGCATGGTCGCCAAGCATCAGATTTATTTTTCTCCAACATATGAAAAGGGCTTGCCTAGGGCGATTTAGATGGCCGGATAATTTTCAGTTCGAGCATATGTTTAAACTCACGTTTCTCTTCATCGAACTTGTTTGGAGCCAAACAACGGGGCTTGCTAAACACTGGAGTACCACGGGTCACAATGTGGTGTTTAACGTTATGTTTAACGACCGCAGCTGGTGTACAGGGTTTGAAAACTTCCGAAAATTCTTTCAGTAAGTCACTGAACGCAGATGGGATATCAGGGGTGAGTACACGAATGGTTCGAATAATGAAATCGCAGGAATTACCAAAGGAGTTAATCTTTGTCAAATTATCAATAAGCTTTCGTTTAGCTATATTGACTGAAAGATCAAAATGTGAGAGGAAATCTGCTCCCGGGATCGGTAATTTGACATCAGCCAGCGTGAAAATCCATTGAAAGTCGCGTCGTAGACCCAATTCGACAGAAAGTGATCTTTGACCGACAGTGGAAATGTTCGTGCCGTTTGCCGCATGCAACGTTATTAACGAAGGGCTCTTGCGTCCCTCAGTGGATGGTGGGATAACGCTTATCTCAGCACCAGTGTCGATTTCACATTTTAGTGGCCCGGTCGTCAACGTAGATAAGACGGCTTTGAAGGGAGCCAGACAGAGATTCCGTGTCTACTGTCTGGCTTCGTGGTTTCCCTGATTGGACACATTTGAATTATATGTGCAAGGTGACGTGCAATGCAGGGCCTTTGCACCGAAACGACGATGATAGTAACATAAACTTGAACCGTTAGAACGACTCGACGATCGTTTCTTGTGCTGTAGCGAATGACGATTTCCAGAAGAACCACGAGATCGCGCGATGTTCTGTACTTGCAATGACAAGGAATGGAACATCGATTTTAACTCTTCGAAATCATTCTGGACAGGGATGCTTGTATGCGCGTCAGTGGTGTGTCGGACATGAGATAACGTACTACCATGCGATATATCATGTACTTCATCCGCTATGCGTGCCATGTGTTGCAAACTAGTACTTTTATCCAGAATGGCTAACATTTTACCGACATCTGCTGATTAACTTCGTTGCCACAATTCGCGGATAATTTTGTCGTCAACGGGCTTGTCTCCTTGTAACTGCAGCATATGTCATACGTGCTGTGAAGGAGTGTGATCACCCATTTCTGTATCTGAAAAAAGCTTTCGGAGGTTTTGCTCGTCGGTTGAAGATGTACGTGAAATAATAGCATGCTTGATGGCATCGTACGGGTTATCGGCATGGCGATTGTAAATCCAATCGGCAACCTCTTTTGCGACTGAAGGGGGCAACATAAAAACCACACGGTTATACAGAGCACGTTGAGTTTTTACTTTGTAAGACTCGAATAAGGCTTCAATTCGCGCGAACCGGAGGCGAGGATCGTTCATACCAAAAGATGGAAGACTAAAGTTTGTCATAACGTCTGTAGAAATATCCTCAGATGGCGTATCAGAAAATGCTGATTTAGGATCCATTTAGTAAATGAAAATAAATGGGACTATATGGTATGAACGAGAATTTCAAAAAAAATGTTCGGGGCTCACCATTTTGTAGCGGTTGATACAACGGAGATTTCACCACTAACAAAGTATGCCTCTGATTATTGAACGCAATAAACCGGAACACAGTTTGCAACGAATAACAGCATACAAATCCCAAGCAGTCACACGCGATATACTTGTCCCAAAGCAGAACACGAGCGCGGCGTGAATCGTATATTCAAAATTGTGTACATATTTAAATGTATCATTTCAACAAAACAATAATGAAATATGCAGGGTTATTGTAGTAAAATATACAATGATGAAAACTCCATAATAATAACAGTGAAATCATTTTTACAACATTCATAATGAACATTCACACGGTTCCTTAGTATTTATCTTCCAGATTACCCCCTTTTCATCCACGTGAAGAAATCCGGCTCATAGACAATGCCACAATGCGACCCTGAATCATCTCTACAGCTTACCACCGAAAGAAATTCTGGACGTTCGATTGGCTCGTTAACCGCTTACTGCCCTGTGCAACTAAGCTGAACTAAATTAAACTGAAGGTCAGTCAGGTTATTGGTTTGTCCGCGCTAATTTAGTTTTACAAGTTCCTTGCTCTTGACGACTTTTTTAAGGTGATCCATAAAAATAGACCATGAGTTCTTCTATATTTCACTCTCCAGAAATGATTAGTCAAAGCAACATTTTCATCAAAATACAAGAAAATGTTTTCGAAATATTAAGCGTCTTACAATACGAGATTTGCCATCGGTAAATAAAAAGTCAAATCTGTTGTAAGAAGCGAAAAACATGAACAGGGCGGGCTAAAATATCTATATATGTATAATTTAGGTGAATCGATGGTTTGTTAATTTCCCACAAAATCACGGGTTGAGTCACTTAACACCAACAAATCAACATTACTTCAGTTCAGTTCAGTTTGCACAGGACAGTATGTGGCTAACGAGCCAATCGAGCGTCCAGAATTTCTTTCGGTTGAAAGCTGCCAAAACGTTTTTCTTTTTGTCTATTTGAAATCTTCGATGATCACGACGCCAAGAAATTATACGGATTGTATTTAGGAAGCACCGAGTTATAACCGATACTAGAAGAAGAAAATGCAGTTTCTCTTCACCAGCACGGTGAGAGGTCAACTGAAGTAGAATCATGCATAACAAATAAAAAACAGAGCCCTTACTTGATTTACGGGATAACACTAACAGGTCAATAGTCAATTGTATATTTTGGTACAAAAAGCTAAGAGCTTAAAATAGAACCACAGGATAGTCAGCACAAGGGGTCGGGTGGAGTCCATGAAATTGGGTTTCGGTTACCAAAGTTCCGTAAACGGTGGGGTCAGAGGAAGCACAGGTAGTCAATACAGGGGAGGATGGATTGGCGTAAATTCGTATGTAGGTCTGGAAAAGAGAAAATGGGTGCAGCATCGGGAACAAAAAGAAATGTGCGAAGTTAAATTCAAATTTTCTGAGAAAGATATAGGTAAGGGTCAAGGCGTTCTTTAAAAATAGCAAGGGAAGGAGAGGTTACAATAAAAGACGGTAGATCATTCCAGGCAGAAGGAGTGCGGACTGAGAAAAAGAACTTTCGGCAGTTTAGCCGACTTGGTAGATGGGCAAGCTTTAAGACATGTCCCCGGGTTCCGGAACTAGGGGCCATCGAAAGCAGTCTGAAGCACGGGTGTTTGGCATTCTTGAGAATCAGGAAAACCAAAATCAGATCCCCTCTTATGCGGCGGTAACTCATTGGGAACAAATTAAGTGCCTTCAGGCGATCTTCATAGTTCATCGAACTAAGCCCTTTGACGATTTTGGTGAATCTCCGTTGAGATTGTTCCAGGACGTGAATATCGCGCTTCAACGACGGGGACCAGACGGACACGGCGTATTCTAGGTGAGGTCTGACGTACGCGTGAAGAAGTGAGGGGGAAAGGCTGCGGTCGAAAGAACCAAAGACTCGTTTTAGAAGGCCTACGTTTCGATTCGCGACTAAGGAAGCGTATGAACAGTGAGCAGAGCACCCGAGGTCACTTTGAACCAGTATACCGAGGTCCTTCTCTTGCATACTTACCGAAATTTCGGTGCCCCCTAGTTGATACCTAGGTTCACCGGGGTGGCGAATGCGGAGAGATCGGCATTTTCGTGGATTGAAAGGTAGCTGGTTCATAATTGCCCAACTATTAAGTGAGTTGAGGTCCATCTGCAATTCGTCACAGTTATTTTGGGAAGAGAGGATTCGCCAGAGTTTGAGATCATCTGCGAACATTAAAAACGGTGAGTTCACACATGCACCAATGTCGTTGATAAACATCAAGAACAAGCACGGCCGAGTACAGAACCTTGGGGTAATCCGCATTGTATTGAAAAACAATCAGAAAGTGATTGTCTGACGCGAACTACCTAAGCTTGTATAGCAATTAAGGAGAGTATTCAGGAAAAAAACTTACCCTAGTTGCGGTCCAAACCCTGCTTAAAACTCAAGGCGGTACTGCACGTGTTTCAATATTGCCACGTTTTAAATTATCGTAATTTTTTCATGGGCAATACTTTTGAGAAGAGAATTCCCTCTGAGAATTATGCTGCGGTGGATCTCACGAGTCACGTTGTGTAGAAATAATGTTTTCCGTCTAAGATACCATCATATTCCCCTGCCCTAGTGTCATGATTGACACATTTGGTTCCTGTAGTGGCCGGCTCTGGGTTAGCTGTGTGTACAGTAGGGATAGTGACCAGTGGTGCCGGGGTTAGCGTTGGGTCAGGTGGGATAACTTCCTTGTCCATGAAAGCCGGCTTGACTCTGCCGATTGAGACAGTGTCATGCTTGCCGTCACGGTCAATGACGACCGTCTTGGGAGACCGCCGAAATACTCTGAACGGTCCAGTATAAGGAGGGTGAAGAGGCCGCTTCACCATGTCATTCCGGAGAAAAACATATGGACAATTAGCCAAATCCTTTAGGACATGTGATGATTTGGCTTGAATCCGCGGGGGTGATGGGTGAAAACGACCCATGTAATGGCGCAAGCGCGCCACGTAATCACCGTAGGCGAAAGGTGATTGTTTGTTCAGGGCGACGTACTCGCCAGGTAGAGCGATGGCGCGACCGTATGTCAATTCGGCTACGGTAGCTTGCAAAGGGGTTTTAAAGGTTGACCTCAAACCTAGGAGGACGATCGGTAGGACTTCGGTCCGGTCAATATCTCCATCCGCCATCAACGCCGCCTTGAGTTGCCTGTGTAACCTTTCGATCATCCCGTTCGCCACGTGGTGGTACGCTGTAGTTCGGTGATGCTGGCAACCCAGAGTAGGTAGCCATTTACTGTAGGCACCATCTAAATGGGAACCTCGGTCCGTAGTGACAATACCCGGACAACCGAACGGTGCCACCCAACGCTCGAAGAGGGCATGCGCAACTGTCTCGGAAGAGCAGTTGTAAAGTGGGATGGCCTCAGGCCACCTGGTGAAACGGTCGATTATCGTAAGGATATATGTGTGGCCACGACTAAGTCTACGTGTATGTATGAGAAACGCTCATCCGGTTCGACAAAAGTTCCTAATGGACTCTTGGTGTGTCGATGGATTTTCGTGAGCTCGCATTCACGACACGCTTTGGCCCAACTTCGAATATTCCTACTAGCTTTTGGCCAAATAAATCGAGCCGTTATCATTTTAACACTGGTACAAATGCCAGGATGGGAGAGATTGTGTAATTCCTCAAACACGCGACGCCTGAATGCAGATGGAATCAGTGGTCGGGGTGTGGTTTGTGAAACGTCGCACAGGATATCGCCCGAGCCGTCAGGCAAAAGTATATATGAAAGCGCAAGCCTGATCAAGGCAAAGTGTCGTACAGTCAGAGACTGCGCTTGGGCTAAGATATTGTCAGGTTGCCCAGGCCTAGACAGATATGAGAAATAAAATAGAAATGGTAGTGAGACTCCAGCCTGTTTCAGCATGCAGCTCACCACCGATGGCCAATCAATTTAGCACGGTGTTAGCCGCACAGCACATAAGTACTGTACGATTGCACATCCGTGCACCGTTCAACGGGATAGATGACGAGAAGCCAGGATAAGGCGAATCGCCTCGAATGATACATACAAACAGCGGAAAATTCAAGAGTAGTGAAAACACAACGAGAGATATTTGCGATTTTCAATGATTCATAGAATTCGATTCTGTCTCCTATTTCACTTTATGTTTAAATTTTTAAACATTCTTGTTTCTCGCACGCTTTTACTATTAAACACGCTGACAACTTTGCCGTTCCAGTTGATCACCGTGAGGTATTTTGCGTCGCTGGTGAAGAATTTCTATAGAGCGCTGTGAAATCCAGTGGGACTTTGTATGAAAGCACAAGCCTGATCCAGGCAAAGTGCCGCACAGTCAGAGACTGCACGTGGGCTACGATACTGTCAGGTTGCGCTGGCCTAGACAGATATGAGGAAGTAAAAAGAACAGGAAAAAACAGGAAATGGTAGTGAGACTCCAGCCTGTTTCAGCATGCAGCTCACTACTTCTGGCCAATCAATTTAGCACGGTGTTAGCCGCACAGCACATAAGTACTGCAGGATTGCACATCCGTGGGACTTTGGGGTTGATTGTGTAGTCTCACAGGGTGATATTACGGCGGCTCGCATAATCCCTGCTATTTTGTTCCACCTTTCATCGGCAGCTGCACACAGAGCAACTGGGAGTGAGTTACGTAAGGTGGTCCTATAAATTTCTTGAACTGTAGGATGAGAGACCGCAATGCGTTTCCCATTCGAAGGATTCGTATCGGAAAACTTTAACGATAACCTACACCGCACAAGAGCCTGATCTGAATCTATGTAGGTATTCCAAAAGGAGCGGCAGTCTTTAATGCAACCTCTAGAGCTAACACTTATGGCTATATGGTCGATTTGGGCCGAAGGTTGGCTTCCATCCGGCACATGTGGCACATTGACATCTTTTATGGCGAAAGGAAGTGCTGCTAATGAATAATTGAGATTGCACAGAATTGTATAAACCGTTCATAATTATCTGTGCGTTGGCCGTCAAGACCAAACATGCCACCTAATTGTGATTAAGATGTATCTAAGAAACTCAGTCGGGCATTCATATCCCCCGCTAAGACAACAATATCGGAGCATTTGCAAGTCGCAAAGGAGCATATAGATCGTCGTAGAAGGCGTTCTTCTCATCGTCGGAATTGGTGTTAGTCGGGGTGTAAGTTGCTACAATAAACAAGCATCTTTGATCAGAAGATTTCGAGTTTGGTCTAATAATAGTGGCTAGTCTAACCGCGCACATCCTGCTATTGCAAAGAATACAATCGATTAGACAGGACTCAGCACGTGAATTCAGCAATATACCAACACGCACCTGTCCTGAAACGGCAGTTACAGAATCACCGGAGCTGCACAAAAAGTAGCGAGTTGAAAGGCTTGGAGCAGTAAGATCAGTAGTTACTTGTAGATCATTTAAGCGCGTTTTCGAAAAACAGCCAACATCAATATATAGACTATCTAAGGTAAGAGTCAATGCAGCTGGCTGGCCTATTTATCTGAGAGCTCTGATATTCATGGCTCCTATATGAGCAAAGGTCCATGGTTTCAGAAAGTGATCTGTAAATTCGCGATCAGAGAATGTTCCAACATGCTCAGCGTGATCTTTTCTAAGGCTGGGATTGACAGACGGAGAGTTGTTAGGAGTGGATGGTGGAGGGGAAGTGTCATCATCATCATCATCATGAAGCACAAGTCTGGAGTGCCAAGCAATATGAAGCAGGAAAAGCAGATAAGCAAGCGCGTGGAAAAGGGAAAGCAGGCAAGCGGAATACGCAAAAGCAAATGCACAAAAAAGCAGCTTGTTTTTGTAGTTTCACTGCATGCGATTTTTTGGGATTTTTGTTTTGTTTTTGTTTTTTATGTAAAATAATACCGAATAAAAAAATTATGACACACATAATAAAATACACTGGCGCCACTGACTTCGGTTTGTAGCCATATCGCGTAAGGTTTCCAGCCAACTATTAGGTGGAGCTTTTGGACCCCACCCAGGCAAACGAATACGCCCAACTGAGCATAGCGCTACGGTGAGTTTCTTCATCCCAACGCGCCACGTCATGGACTGGCCACCCGATCTTTTCTCCCAGCTTCTGTCAGGCTCTGCGAATAAGGCGCGGTACGGTAAACGGTGAGTAGGCATTCTTAATACATGTCCCAACCATCGCAAGCGAGCAAGCATCAGCATTTCTCTCAGTCCGTGGACACCTGGTCCTAACACCCGCTTGCAGACATCTATATTTGTAACACGATGCTGCCACCGAATACGAGCAATTCTACGCAGGCAACGGGTATCAAAAACAGAAAGCCGACGGACATCTTCCGCTCGGATAGACCAGGTTTCGCAGCCATAAAGGAGTGTAGCACGCACCACTGCGTTGTACACTCGGCCTTTAGTATGGAGGGAAACATCGCGTCGACGCCACAGGTGGCGAAGGTTAGCAAACGCTGCACCCGCTTTGCGAACACGATGTGAGATCTCGTCCTCGACACAACCGCCAGAGGAGATACAACTGCCAAGGTAAACAAAGCTGTCGACCAATTCAAGATTGACATCGCACACAGTAAGGTTTGGAAGAGAGCCGCTCCAATCCTGGGTAAGTGTTTTACACTTGTTCGGCGCAAAGCACATGCCATACCTTGAAGCTTCAAGTGCCAGGCGGTCCAGGGCTTGTTGCATTATATGAGGGTCATCTCCCAAAAGTGCGATGTCATCGGCATACTCTAGATCGGTCGCTCGCTCACCCGGCAGAAGTTCAACACCTGTGCCCACCAGGCCAGCTAAAGCTTTTCTCAGGACATCGTCGATAGCGAAGTTAAAAAGGAACGGCGAGATAGGGCAGCCCTGCCGCACCCCGCTGGAGATATTGAACGAGGACGACAATTGTCCGTACGCTCGAACCCTACCCGAAGTTTGGCAATATAATGCTTTCAAGATCCAAACATACTTCTCGGGCACTCCATGTCTCAGTAGACAGTTCCAAAGACTTTCACGATCGATTGAATCGAATGCCGCTAGGATGTCAAGGAATACCACGATAGTTGGTTTACGAAAAGTGTGGCGTTGCTCCAGTAACTGACGGAGTGTGAAAATTTGATCTATGCACCCTCGGCCGGCACGAAACCCAGTTTGCTCCTCACGGATTTGCTCTTCCCGTTTGGTACTCAATCGGTGAAGCAGAATGGACGCCAGTATTGTAGGAGCTACTGAAATGAGACTGATACCCCGATGATTTTCACAGGAATCGCGCCGTCCCTTTTTGAAAATAGGAGCAATTATTGATTCTCTCCAAGGGATCGGAAAGCGTTCCTCAGCCCATATGTTGGCGAACAGCGTTTGAAGTTCGCGAACTAAAGCGAAACCGCCATCTTTGAACAATGACGGAAGCAAAGCATCAGCACCTGATGCCCGATGGCGCTTAAGGCTCCGGACTACACTGTAAATCTTTGATTGAGTCGGAGCCTCAAGAGAAATCGACCATGGGGTACAGTGTTCCGTATTCTCGATATCAGTGGGTGCAGAAGGCCAGTTAAACTGTGCTTCAAAATGTTCTGCCCATCGCTCCATGCGTATGTGCATGTTAAAAACTGGCAAACCATCTGCTTCACGTATCAACTCACTGATGCCTGGTCGCCCGCTTCCAGTTGTTCTAATGAGTTGGAACAATTTTCTGAAATTGCCTACAGCTGCCGCAGATTCCATTTCCGTAGCCTTAGAACTCCACCAACTTTCCCTGTCGGTTCTCAAACTGGCAACCAGTTTACGTTTAATAAGACTTCGTGACGCATCATGTATGCTATCAGCAGAAAGCAACCGACGTTGGTCCATTAATTGGAGAGAATTCGCAGAAACCCAGTGCTGAGCTACACGGGAAGTCAACCCACAACTATCCAACGCGGCTGTTTCCAAGGAGGTTTTAATCCCACTCCATTGGTAATCGATACTATTTTGGGGAACTGTAGACAGATGCAGACTCAAATTGGCCTGAAACCCTCGGAGAACCGGGAGATCGTTAAGCCTAGCAACATTCAACTGCCTTGCAACATTTTTACGTTTCCCACCAAAACGCATCGAGAGCTTAGCACAGACTAACGCATGATCGGACTCTAGACAGGTGCCCCAGTAGGAGCGGCAATCTTGCACACTCCCTCGCCAGGAGTAGCTGATAGCAATATGGTCAATTTGCGTGAACAAGGCCGCCGATGGAGATTTCCAGGTGGAGCAGTGATGCTTCAAATGGTGAAATTTAGTGCTGGCAAGGGAGAGTCTGTGCTCTGAGTACAAGCTAAGCAATCTTTCACCATTGTCATTACGATGACAATGGAGACCAAACCTTCCACCTACGAAATTCTCGTTTAAAGATAGGCGGCCTACACGTGCGTTCATGTCTCCAGCTAAGACAACGATGTCACTTCTCGATGCAAGTCTAATGAGTTCTTGTAATCTTCCATAAAACTCATCCTTGTCAAGTTCAGAGCTACAATTAGTCGGTGCATAGGCAGCAACCACAAACAGGTCGCGGGATTGGTTGCGAAATCGGCCTTTTTTGCACGAACCCTGTAGTCTTACTGCACAAAGGCAACTGTCGACTGGGATCCAGTCTAACAGTGCGACCTCAGCTCGCTTACTCAACACGATTCCGACACCAGCTTGACCAGATACCATGGCATCGTCATCAGTGGACAAACGTATATAGTGTGACTTACGTAAGTTAGAAGGGTTAGACAATCGAGGCTATCAAGCGTGCGAGCCAAGGCTGCCTGCTGTCCGATGCTAGCTAAAGTCCGTACATTAAACGCAGCTAATTTGAATGGTACGCGTGGGCGGAAGAACGCTCTGGAGGCATTCGAAGCAGGCAAAATATTCGAAGTAGCTGAATTTGGAAACCTCGATGAACAAGCTTCACTTCTGTCAGGGCTAACCAAAGAACCACAAAACGGAAAACAGTTATTAAAAAAGTTTGCATGCAGTGTGAGGTCATGTAAAGCATTTGGAGCAGAGAGCAAAGAGCTTGAGAGCAGAGAGCGTGAGAGCACGGGATCTGTCATTTTTACCTTGATTTTCATAATTGCTTGTGGGCGTGATACTACCCGGTTGCCCAGGCCGAAGTAGGGGGTTAGCTTAGGGGGCCCCACCCGGAGCCGTTGGCTAAAAAGCCTGAACCACAAGGCAGTGGCTTGAGACTGAGTTTGTCTGACCTCTATCCATCGACCTTCCTGGTATGAGTAGCTCTGCTGGCACCAAAAGGCACCACCCAGTATAGCTTAATGGGTCATGAAGGTACACAAACCATCGCACCACGTTAAGGTCCAGTCTCAGCGCGACGGAGGGGAAGGGTCAGAAACATTTTGAAGAGTAGGGCCAGTAATAGCTTGTTTTCCCTTACCAGCCCTGCTGTATGCACCAGGTAAGGCGACCCTGTTTATCGTGCGCGACGGCCAATGCACTATGAAGCTGGGTTTCGTAGTTATAGTCATGGTCGTATGCGGGCTGGGATACTGTCAGGCAAAAGTAAAAGTCTAATGTCAAGGGATTGAAGTCAACCGCATGTGCGACCTAATATAGCATGCGCAATTTGCAAAAGCCTTCACAGCCGAGGTCAGCAAGACAACCCCACTTGAATCGGCTTCAGAAAAACTGGGAATCGATACTAAAAAAACAGAATATGCCGAGTCGCCACTTTCACTTCGGTCACGAAGAACAGCTCGAACGAGCGACTGAGTTCGAAACAAAAGGCGTCTGAGATGACTGCTGTGTTGGATGAGAAACGGTCAGCATTCTTGAGGTTCAAAGGTATGCCAACAGATAAAAACTTACGACTTTTAAGAGCAGCCAGAAATAAGGTCCAACAGACTGCAAGGCGATGTGCAAATGACTACTGGACAGAAATTAGCCTTAGTATCCAAAAGCTGCGGATACTGGAAATTTTCACGGCATGTATGATGGGATCAAGAAAGCCATTGGTCCAAACAAACATAAAATGGCTCCCATTAAGTCTGTATCTGGTGACCCGATTGTGGACAAAACTCAGCAGATGGAAAGATGGGTAGAGCACTTCTCCTCCCTATACTCTAGGGACAGTACGGTTTTACCACATGTATTTGAAATTTCGAGCGGTTGCCGACTATTGAATATCTAGATACTCCCCCTACTCTTGATGAGCTCAATAGAGCAATCGACCGCCATTAGCGATGGGAAGGGGCCCTGGTTGAGACGG
>JACCGJ010013324.1:9288-29024 GCA_013407085.1 Atriophallophorus winterbourni
CATATAGCTTTACAAAAAACACAGAATAATATGACAACAACGAATAATATAACAAGCAAAAATGGGATTATATTGCTTACTGAGCAGTTCAAGAATCAAGTAAATATCCAAAGGGCAGAAATTGTTTTCGATTGGTGGGATAACAAATGTAGGTGTATGGTGTTAAGATGTATAGTTTTCTTCGATGCACGGGTTTAGGGTCAAATAGGCATCAAGGCTTCTCTTGAAAGTTTGGTGAGTTCACAACATTATCTGGCAGATTGTTCCAAGTAAAACAAACTCGCACGGCAAAAAAATGTCGTCTGCAGTTTAGTCTCGAGTGAGGGACAGTTAAAGTAAATGTGTGAGCTCTTGTATTATGCGAGCTCCGTAGATTCAATAAGCATTGTAGAGGGTGATTTTCAGTATTCAAAATATTGTAAACCAGAATCAAATCCCCTCGGAGACAACGACGTGGGTAATCAAATAAATTCAGCGTTTTGATTCGCTCATTGTAGGGTTTCCGGCTGAATCCAGTGACAAGTTTGGTAGCTCGATGATACATTCGTTGCAAAGTCGCAACAAGAATAAGATCGATCGGAAAACTACCGCTATTGAATCAAAACGTAGTGATAAAGCTGAAGCTCAAAAAAGCTTTAAGTTAGAGACTACTGATCAGTAGAGTTGAATGTTGACCTGGGTTGACTTTCATTCTATTTGGGCGGTTCGATTGTCGACGCATATGCACACCCACATCTCGTTCTGGGCACATACAGGTAAACTAAATAAAGAAAATCGACCACGTTACGGAATTTCTTTTGTGGCGTGCCACTGAACTATTCACCACAAGCAAGTAATATTACCCGGAGTTTTACTCTAAATATACTTTAAATGATTAAGGATAACCGGCTAAATATCAGCAACTGGAAGAATAATTTATACTTGAATTTTATACAACATTTTGCTTCGCTACAGCTTGATATTAATGCATGTCAATGGATGAACGAATGTACTGCTCGAAGAGATAGATCGTTTAAAGTGGTCTGCGTGAATGGATGTCTATAAGCCATGATTTAATAGTTTGCACACATTTAGGACCGAAGTGTCGGTTACAAAGCCCATAGTGCAAGTCAATGTCTTAAAAAAATGAAGGACGACATAAGAGAAGTGACTTCGGTCGTCCAGAAGTGTTTACATGACTACCTCTAAGAAATTAAGGGAATGTTGGTGTGTAGGTCGCTCCCGTGGAGCTGGAGAAATTGGCCTTACGACAATAGAACTTGCCAAGTGCATGTCTAAACTTCACCAAGTTGGCTGAGCAAATGCTGTTCTAAAGAGGTGGACATAAGAGGTGTTCTCGGTCGTTTGCACGGTTCCTCACATGTCACGAAGACCTAGTTAGAGCATCCTGAAGACAGTTAAGGCGAAAGCCATCAAAATATTTAGAACAAACCCATGCATCCGAAAAATTATTGCGTGATCTTTTATTACCTTGGCCAGTAGCAAAACATACTCAACCAGGTTTAGTAACATCGGGTGACATCGATATTCTGCTTGCTTGAGATTAATCAAATCAATTTTGATTTTTAATAATGCCTTGAAATATCGAAAAGGACATTTTTTAATCAATATAAATGGACTTTCCGATTGCCTTGTACATTACAATTAAAATCCGATGTTGCATTTAGTTTTCATTTATGGGGATTTTGGAATCATTTACACATTGTTCTTTGATCATCCTCAGCAAACACTCAATGAACTTGCTTTTAAGTGAAAATTTAATTTTTCTAATAGTCAGGATAAAACTCTAAAATATCGAGTGTATTTAATTAAAAGATACTGAGAAATGTAACTTCAAATTCAACCTCCAACATTCTAACTTCTTCTAAATACCAACCGCAGTATTTGAAATGCTTGTTAATGAAAAATTTACTAGATTTAATCGACTAGTATTCGCGAAAAACCATTCATTCACAGCGTGACTCAGCCCACAAAATTGACGGGAGTATAAAAATGGCAAACCTATCGGTGCCCGTTATCTTCAAGGCAACCGTTAGATTGCCACGGTAGATAACCGTCCGACATGTAACGATATTTGACAGCCATATCAAAATCGCATCATCAATGATACAGAAAGGAATATGCGTTTAGGGATGAGAGTTTTGCGTTGTTGCACACGATAGCGAGAGTGCTTGTGGCATTCCACCAGATCCACAACATCACGGTTGCATATCCGCACAAAGATCGCCAGACCTCGATAAGCTTAGACATGAAGGCACCTACAGATTGCCGTCCCAGATGCTCGTGACTTCTTATCTCCTATTAATTTCGACAAAATGGCAAGTAGTCGACGTGTCTGAAAATGAAGATGGCCAGTTTGTGATACGTGAAAGTTGGGTTTCTGATTGATATTTATCACGGTGCAACTACGATTTATGGTCTAAAAATATTCCATTTTAATTAGTACATGGGGGAGTAATTTTTTTCATTTTCAGAAGTGAAAATGAAGTGGAATAACTACGATTACAAGTTAATGAAAAAGTCATCTATTTTAATTAAATTACAATCCACTGGTCTCAGCTTAGGTGTACGAACACTGTGATATTCAGTGTGAAGAAAAATACGAAGGAGAACCTTGGCTTTTTCGCTTAGACTAATTTTCAAATTTCTGGAAAAATCATCGAACTAGATATAAACGAAGCAAATAGAATTCACGTAGGATATAGATTCACATGTTCTTTAAAAGTACAGTGAAGTGAAACAGTTGGATGTCTGGATATGCTCCGGTTTAAAAAATCTCACTTCAAACTAACACTGACTTTAAAAAAGCAACACGTGTCCTAAGTCCTAATGGGTATTTAGGAAATTTTCGCCTAAGACATTCCCAAGGATCATGAATACATACTTGGTTCAAGGTAATTCAAGGTTTATAATTGTCTAAAACGCAAAAAAAACTTAACAACAACCATATATAAGTAAACTAGAAATGTAACAAGATAAGGAATTAGATTAAGCAGTATATAAGTGTTCGGGAAACGAATCATTCTATAAAAATTCGTCTAATTTCGTTTTAAAGTCATGCAAGCAAGTGGAGTGAACAACGGTAGAAGGCAAAATGTTCCAAGTAAAACCGACACAGACAAAATAAAAAATACCTTCTACCGTTCATGCGGGAATGGGGCACCACCAGCACATATTCATGGGTCTGATAATTTCTCGTATCCCATCGCGTGAATAAATCTAGTGAGGGGTGGTTTGGGGTATAGAATATTTTGTAAAGTAGCATAAGGTTTTCTCTGATTCATGGATAGCGAAAGTCGAACAGATACAGTTGAGCTATCCTTTCTTTATAAGGCCTGTTTCTCATGCTGAGAACTAGTTTTGTTGAGCGGTGATAGATTCGCTGCATAAGTTCAACATCCTTCTTGAGCAACAGGAGACCATGATTTCACACCGTATTGCATGACTGGTCTCAAGTATGTATTCATGATCCTTGTGAATATCTTGGACGAAAATTTCCCAAATACCCGCTTGAGTAGATTTAGGACGTGTTGCTTTTTAAAGCCAGTGTTAGTATGATGTGAGGTTTTTAAACTGGAGCAAATCCAGACACTCAAATCTTTTTCTTCACTGCAATTTTCAAGGACATGTGAACCTGTATGGCATGTGAACTCTACTCGATTCCCTGCATTTTTTCAGAACTCAGTATGTTTAATGACAGAAAAAGCAGTAAGCTTAACAATAACCATAGGAATACATGTGAAATTGAGTAAACTATAAAATCCTGCCAAGAATCAATCGAGAACAGTCCATACCGCAATGATTTCATCAGGTACTCATCCAGTTTTGGAAAGCGAAAACCGCAAACAGATTCCGAGCGTGTGATTTCTGCAAGCAAAAAGTTCCAAGTGAAACAAATTCTTACCGAGAAAATATTTCGAAGATTATCCAATCGAGAATGTGGAATGCTTCAATAATTTGGATGTTTTCGAGCTCGAGTAAGCCAGTTTGTTTTTCAACGACCACTTGTGAAGCATATCAAGATCTTTTTATAATAACAGACAGTATTCTGGGGTACGTAATTAACGAAATTTTACATCGAACGAGTTCCAGTACTTTATTGGCATGAACCATAAAGAGGGTCGGACCAAGCACTGAACCTTGATGAGCTCCGCTAGTTGCTGCGATTGGTTTTGATAATGCACTATCAACACGTACCTGGGTAGTGCGATTTGTTAGGTAGTCATTTAAACAATTCAACAAGTTTTCAGTGACATCAAGCCTTTCAATATTCTGCAGTAGGAGGCTATGGTTAACACGCTCAAATGCTTTGGAGATATCTATCTTGCAGGCGTGTATTGCTTGCCCTTTATCCACCACTTGAGTCCTATCATCCAGCGTTACGAGTAAATTAGATAAACATGAATATGCTGTGCATACATGGTCTCCTTGGCCCATGAAAGATGTAGAACTTATGCGGCGAATGTATCACCACTCAACAAAACTAGTTCTCAGCATCCGAAGCAAGCCTTCGAATAAAGGATAGCTCACTTGAATCGGTTCGATCTTCCCTATTGACGGATCAGAGGAGACCTAATCTTACTTTAAAAAACATTCCATACCCCAAACCATCCCTTACAGGGATTATTCACGCGAAGGGATACGACAAATTATCGGACGCATGATTATACCTTGGTGGTACCCCATTCCCACATAATATTTAGGAGATATATTTATTCTCCTCTTTTCCGCTTTACTTGTAACAGTTTACTTTCTACCGTTGCTCACTCCACTAGCTTGCATGACTGTAGAACTAAATTAGACACATTTTATTGAATTATTCGTTTCCCGACTGCTTATATACTGTTTAATCTAATTGCTTGGCTTGTTTTTATGCATTTACATTTTAATTTTCACCATCATATAGTTGTTAAAGCTTCATGTATTTTAGTCCATTGTCGAAAAATTTGAATTTGAATTCAAATCCGACAGTTTAATTTCGTCTACTCGCGACACCGAGCGTCTTGAAACAAATATACGAAAGTCCAGCCTGCTCGATTTTTTCAAATTATCTCATTTCAGTGTGCATTTGAATTTTTTGACGGGCACAGTAAAACCTTCATAGTTCAACTCGTAACATGGCCGTTGCTTACATTGAAACGTTAATAAATTGGTAAAAACAACCGGTTTAATTGATAAACAAAAAAGGAAAATGTGTGGAAAAATCATCGTTAAGCATGGTTGATTCAAATGAAGAGTATATCAAGGGGCGAAAGTGCCACACGATAAATTAAAACGAAAACAATTTATGCTCATTTATCTGCATTTCCAGCACACACCCCACGATCAGTTTCGTGCTGTTTGCACTCATCAGGTAGGGACAGTAAGATCAGAATTTACATGCGCTTGACAATCTGTTTTCAATACGCAAGTGTTCACAGTGAGAAGAGCATTCAGCTTTGTCATTGGATTCAAGATTCAAGATTCATGAAATTATGGTGTAAAAATGTATACAACACCACAAGATATTCATATAAGTACAAAAATGTTAAAAAGTGATACGTCGGGAAGATCGACCGTTTATATAGGTAAAAATGACATGCATTGTCTTCGTGTGATCAAAAATTTTTGTTAGGCTAAATATCGTGTGGAGTTGCATTACTAAAGTTATGTTAACGTGTATGGTGGAATTACTGCGCATAAATATATCCAATTTGTTTCTGAAAACCGATTTAATAGATAATTGTACCACATCTAACGGTAAGAAGTTCCGTGTGAAACAAACGCGCACCGAAAAATGAAGCGACGGTAGTTTTGATGAGAATGTGGTTTATTCAATTGCGCGTGATATGGCTTGACCATAACTTCCTCGGAAATGTTCATAGTTTCTGTCAGAAATCTCCACTGCTTACGATCGTGGCTAGTGCATTCGTGAATGGAAGAATCACAGATGATTTCCGGAATCCCAAGTAAAATGAGACTGCGGGAAGAATGGTTTCCATGTCCGGTGGTATAGCCCTGTCTCTCGCACCTTGGAATATCGGCGTAGACGCAGCACGGTGTTTCAGAGCTAGTTCGTAGCATGTATGCGTTTAGCAATATATCTTCTAAGCCCCTTTTATTATTTACGATTATTTTAAGAAATCGTGGTTTGTCGTGGTGTGGCGAATCCCGATTTCTAGTAAGTCGATTCAATGAAGTGGGTGTAATATGATTTATATTCATTATTTTGCACAGCTCAAACCACGCCTTAAGCTCGCGTTGCTTCCGAGCCTCAAATAGTGAAGCATCGGGTTCTGGAATATTCGTACATATTACGCTTAAGTTGTGGAACAGGGTGGCTGATCGATTGTTCGAAGTTTTCCTAGTTTGTTGACTTCATTTTTTTCAATAGCTATATACGCTTAGTTATCAGCGTCGGAAACTGAATGGCCTTGAGCTGAGGTGGTGCATGATTTCGGTGTTTGTACCGGGTTTACATGCTCGTTAGTTTGATATATGTGCTGGCGCCTGGAACTCACGTTGATGGATTCATTATCGTCCATTATTCTCAATCTCGTTTTCCAGAAATAGCAATGATATTCTATAAAATACAACTGTCGTTTGTTGGTTGTTTGAGTACAGAGGACGCTCGTTTGATGCTAGTTTCTAGCAAGCAATCGGGTTTAAGTTCGATTTTTTTTCAAACGTGATTCAAGGGTGACCATTCGCGTCTCTAAGATCAGTACCTGATTGATTGTTTCTACAGTTGCTTGGTCGCAGTGATCTCGTGAACTCTGTCTGCATTCGGAGCAGTTTTTGATTACAGTTATGGCTTATTTCGTCAAGGTCGTATCGCAGCTAGCGTGTATTTTGCATGAGCAGACATGACAGGTCACAGCACTTGCCTTCACAGTTAGACCTTTCGTACAGCTTTTACACTTTTGTCGTACGGCTTTCTGGGTCATCGTTTCGCGTTTATGTGCGGTCGTGTGTTTCTGTGTCCAAGTTAGCCGGGCGAGAGATGCTACGTGTAGGCAATATAATATCGATCGCTGGTTTTCAAGAGATGAAGTTGATGCGTGAACAAATTAAGGTTCAGATATGCAAATCGAGACAAAGATGATACCCATGATGCTGAGCTTCACGGTCAAGATGAAATGTTTAGAGAGAGCTCAAAGTATGTGGAATTATGAGCTCTTTCAAGTGGATGTAAATTGAACTATATGTGTTGAAGACTGCTAAATGTTGTACGCGTGAATATAACTTGTAAATAACCCCGAATAGGAAAAATCAACGTGTTATCCTTCAGTAAAGCAAGCATGGAATAATTTGATAGATCTTGATGAGACGATCACAAAAATATTAAAGTTATCCATGTACGACATGGAATCGAGTAGTAATTCGATAAAGAGTCAGAGCCGCTCGTCAACTTCTTCTTTGTTCATGTTCACTATTTTGTAAGTACTCGTCGTACTCATTTGCGAGCCAGAGTATCAAATATTAATTATTTATTCAGACAAAAGAAACAATTGAAAACCAGCGTCAGTTATTCCGCGTATAGTCCTACCTAGTAACCCTTTATTCCAGCAAATAATGTTTCGATGTTCTGAGTGCTTATCTTGCCACTAAAACAATAACGACAGTTTCGAAGCAAGCTTTTGAAAGATTTCACAATGCAACTTTTTGGGGATACCATATACCCTCCGATTGCGAAAATATTCGAAACCTGGCATAAGATGGTAGATCAGACCCTTGGAACCGTTGAACACAATTCCATGAATTGCCGTTGTTTCAGATGTGTGTACTAGATCTAAAACGGATGGCAGCTCCGCGTGTACTCTGCGATTCATACCTGAGACGATCATACAGTCGAAGTGTGTCAATAAGTCCGCGGAATGTATGATCAAGTTTGGGTGTGCAGAATGATCTGAACTAGCATAGAAATGTGTACGGTTAAAGTTTCTTATGTTCAGTAATTCTGAGCCGCATTTCTTCACGCGGTGCATGAAACCTACTAACTAGTCATTTCAAGCATATCTCGAAGCCGGACTGGGAGAGATTACGCTGTTGATGCAATCATCATGTGGCACAAATTTAAGTGTACAGGTAAACTGCTCAAAGTAAAACAGGCATGAGCAGAATAAAAATACCTTCTACAGTTCAGGCGGGAGTGGGGTACCACCAGCATATATTCATTGGTCTGATTATTTTTCGTATCCCTTCGCGTGAATAAATACTATAACGGATGGTTTGGGATATGGAAAATTTTGTAAAGTATGATAAGGTTTCCTCTGATTCGTCGATAGGGAAAGTCGAACAGATACAGGTGAGTTCGTTACAGATGCTGGGAACTAGTTTTTTGAGCGGTGATAGATACGCTGTATAAGTTCTACAACTTTCTTGAGTCAAATAGACCGTGACTCGTAAGTAAAAATATTAAGTGGTCCGAGGTCTCACTCTATGGGAACTCAAATTCTCCCGCTTTGAAATCCCCGATTTGTCGTCTCACTTTATACCTGAGGTCAACCTTTCCAACGACATTCGCGTAAACCCACGAAACCCACAGTGCAAGAGAACACCAATGGGTTAAACTCGTCTGCTATGTACATACCAAAGAATATAACACACACTTATCTTGTATAACTAAATCCCGTTAACAAAAAACTGATCTCATCCCGCCTGTACCAACGGTCACTTTGATCTGATTTTTAAGACAAAAAGCACAGCTTCATAATTGCCATATCATCACAAAAAAGAAGTAACACATGATCATACAATGTCATGTATAATCTAGTTGAATACTCACCATACTTACCACCACGCAGATATCGTCAAATATTTATGCAACAAATACGTGTCGAAATTTCGAATGAATGATTCGTCGATGGTAGCGGTAACAATAGCTATTGGGAGGTCATTCCAAAGAAAACAGACAGAAAGCAAAAATATCGGCGAAAGCTAACACGGGAATGGAGAATTTGTAGTGTTACTGAGTGGCTGCGTGTATGTCTCGAGTCATGGTATTCGATTAAATGTTATATTGAATGATGTGTACTGTGTGTATGTAAGAATTGTTTCGGGTTTACGACTGTTTTCCAAGCGTCCGTACAGTTCAAGGTAATACACATCAGCACGTATGAAGGCATAGAAATTTCCAAGTGTAAGATGCTGCGAATAATCGATTACACTATTACCCTGCATGTGTTACATACTCATTTCTAAATGAAAAATCATTTAAATACACCGTGTTTTCACAGTATTTAATTCGTTTGCACTTTGATAGATTGCTGTTATTGACGAACATCGAAATATGTAGACTGGACTTGATGAATTTGTTGCATCGTCAGCTTACCATGGATTGCACATTATTCATGAAAACGTGGAACATTGTTGCCAAGAATTAAAATCAAACTTATTCAGATAGATGTTATCATCTGGACAAGGTGTATTTTGACCGAATTTTCCCAACCACACTTAAACCCAATCCAACACCAGCAGGTAAATAACACTTTGGAATGAAGTATAGGCTGAGGTCTTTCCCGATATCGATCAATTCTATCTCATCGATTGACTCACTCTGATACACCGTAACGATCGAATGTTAGCTACACCTTTCATGACAAACGACAGCCTACAGTGTGGAAGTACAAATTTGCGCTCTATTGACGGATCTAGACGGCGCTCATATCATTGAACTTGTCTCAACTTCCTCATTCGGAATATACTATTTTCAAGTCTGAGAAAAGTGAATCCTTAAAAATGAAAATTTTCTAGTTTCAACATAACGTTACATACACGTGCAACATTGTTTCCAATCCAGAATAACGCAACAACTCGGATACTATCAGGAAGATCTCGCCATTTTGTATTTACTGACAGTGCTTTCAACACTGTCGGATCAAATCTCACAAAACAGCCCCGCTTTACGTGAAAGTGTACACCTTTTACTGTCCGTTGGATCGCACTGAATCGCATCCACACGTTCTTGCACTCCATTGAGAGACACCGATCGATAAACGACCGCTTCGCCCAGTGTATCGATTCGCTCTCGCCGACAACGTGACCTTAAACGGACCAAACGACGAGGCTTGTAAAAAGTGAAAACTTTGTCAATAGCTGGTAAGTCCCAGATCGCATCAAGTTAAATTTTACCTGTGTTCAATTGCTATTCATGTGAGCTGTGACAAGTCATTATCACCCGAATCAGTGACTAATTAATAATGAACAATTACCAGGCACCTGCTATATACGTAATCCATGCAGATTAAAAGTAACTAGTGATTTATCAAGAGCCGAAAACTCTGATTCAATTATGGAAAGACACGTGTTCTCTGTAGAGGCGAAACTTAAACGGCTTGAAAACACGTTAGAGTCTTTCCAAACATTTGCGTATCAGAAAGCGCTGGAGCCAGTTCAAAATCGCAGTCCTTAACCACATCAACCGTAAGTCTTACAGGGAATCCGTCACTACCACGGAAACACTGATTTCTCCAGAAATCGATCAAAATTCCCATCCAACAGCTCGGCACGACCAATGATTCTGTGAATCAGACCCGTCGTCAAGGAAATGGAAGTGCTGAATTATCGAAGGATGTGCATAAGCTAAGACCGAAGAGTTTGAACACTAAAATTCCCAAAACGACAAACATTGAAGATCTAACGGTAATCTGTAGTAATCTGATTGAATCAACTTCGCCATCGCTAAAGCAACGCGAAGCAGATGACAGGAAACAATGGAATGACCTTTGCCGAAGCTTAGGCATCACTGCCTCACCTGCGTCGCTGCCCGATTATTTAGACCCCCGAACTCACCTCCTGCGAATACACCCAGGTTACTGCGTGTAGTGCTAATGTCCGTCCAAGATGTAGAAAATATGTTGCTCGCCTCATCGCTCTTAGTCATAAACAAATCGGCAGCGTGAATATTTCCGGACGTTCCGTGGGAAGAACGGCAAATTAGTCGTAATAATCCGGAACTAGCAAAAGAGGCTATAAATCCCATAGCTGTTATAGTTCATGGTGTACCCAGCAAACGTCTGCAACACGATTTCAGTGAATGGAGATTTTTACAAGAGATCCTAGGTTTAAGGGACATAATAATGACTCATGTTATGCGCCTCAATCCGAAAAAGGAATCGCATCAGCCTCCTCCTCTCAAAATATCATTCCGCACAAACGAGATGAAAGATAGAATACTCGAGGCGTGGTATCAATGCCGAAGTTCGCACCTTCTAAAATTCGTCTTCGGGCAGGAAAATACTCAACGATTGTATACAAGCGTGAACTATGAATTGCTTCGATTCTTATTACTGCAAATCAATGGGATTTCCTTGAACTGGAATCAGCGAAGGAAATCTGGGAAACTTTTTACAACCAACTCCATATTATCATTGATTTATCATCGAACGTGAAAATAATATGCAGGAAACAGCATCCAAAAAGCCTCTCAGAAGCAGTACTCGGAAATGGGTGTGTAAGCGTAACAATGCTTGGTACAAATACATTGACGATTCGTCTGTGCTTACTTGATGCAACTATTGCGAAATAAGTGTGCCTGCCTCATTCGAAAAGACAGAAAAGATTACCAAATCAGTCTAGTCAAAAAATTCGTTATGATTCCCAAAGCATTGTACAAACACGTCAACGACCTCCGGAATGTTAAAATGGGAATACCGCCACTGGCTTCTGCTACTGGCATAGTGACATCATTTAAAGATTGTGTAAACGTTTTTCGATAACAATTTGCATCAGTAAACGCGCATGTTGCGTCGGATATTTGGACGTTTTTCCCCGGGGTGTTTTCCTCGCATGGTGAACACATATATACACCCGGTTCTAGCCTATGATTCACAAGCCTGGACACCATGTCTCCTAAAGGATATCATACTTCTGGATCGCATATACCAGAGAGCTTCTAAGCTTGTCATTGGACTCGAAAATATCCCATTCACCCATTCCCACTCAGACGACTGGAGCTGAGGACACTTACACAAAGGAGAATGCGATGTGATCTCATCCTCGCATACTTACTACTGTTTCCCACCCCCGGACTTATTATTCCACCTTCAAACTTCCAGCAACAGCCATGGCCATGGTTGCAAGTTGGAAATACCACATTCCAAGCCGAACTACCGCAGGTATTTTTATTATGTGCGTGTGTGCTTTGTTTAGAATTCCCTACCTGCCGATTTGGTAAGCTAAAACACTGTATCTATATTCATATCGAAACTTGACGATTATATGAGAGCTAATCCAAATTTTGCCCCAAAACTATTAATAAACTATCATCGTCCATTGATTTTGATTTTATTTATACTTATATATACATTTGTACCCATATTTCGACTCTATCGTTATTGTAAAGTTAATTGCTTTTTCAAGCATAAATCTTAAATCTTGAATCTTGAAGTGTCGACCCATGGAAAATCTTTAAACTCGGACAGCTGCAGCCTGTCAATTCATCATGTGGTTGAATTTCCTCCCAAAGTTAATGTGATGGAAAATGTTCGTGACCGATCGGGGAATCATAATCATAAAAAGGAAGTTTGTAATGAATAGGTGAGAGCAGTTTATTGGTAACGTTTCGCTTCTACCTCAGAAGCTTCGTCAGATCAAGGGTGTCAGTAAGAACAGAGATCAAACTTAAATTTCATTCACCTGGCCAATCCTAAGCTGGTTAAGAACTGCACATACCATGGTGGGTTCTGCGCTCGTTAAGATAGACAGGTTCGATCAATATCAACTGACGCACCATCACTCCTACCTGCTGTATAATCCCTCAATTGTTTTGGTCTTGGCAGGTGTGAATGACATCTGCTGACCGATTATCTCGATTGAGTACTCGGTGCGCACACTAGGGGGTCACGCACGTTAATGTTTATCCGCTGCAGAACCGGACGCCAGATTGTGGAGATATCAGCCCCATCCACCTTATTCCCTGCATTTTTACCAGCCTTTGTTATCTCAACCGCCTCAGCGTGAAGTCGTTCAATGTATTGCTTTATTCCCCGCCTTATCACTTCTAGGTTATCAACGATGTGACCGGTGTCCAGCACGTGTTCAGCTAGTGCTGAATCTCTTATTAGTGATTGATATTCACTGGAATTGCGTGGCTGCTTACCGATTCGATTTTTGTGTTCACTTTTCCTAATACTGAGTTCTCTGGATGTTTTCCCATGCAACCCTCGCAGTTGATTTTATATACGCAATTCGTCGCGCAGCCGGAAGGTGTTTTATCCTTGAGATGTGTTAATGACGTCGTTCAAACAAAATTAATGACGATGAAGAAAACAGGTTCACCCGGTATAGATAATATAAACCCAAACATTTTTATATAATCTGTCTTCCGAATTGGCAATACCGACGTCTGACGTGTTCACGATTATGTTCGAGCAGAACTTTGTGCCAGAAACTTGGAAAACTGCCCTGATTAGTCCCATCTACAAGGGTGGTGAGAGAAAAATCCTTTAGCTTTATTACAAGTGCTATCAAAAATCATGGAATCACTTTGAGATTAATAATTTAATCTCCGAGGCACAGCATGGGTTCAGAAAAGAAACGATAATGCCTGGCAAACTTGCTATTAGCTAAAGAAGCTTGGTCTGAGCTACTGGATGCCGGCAACTCTGTGGACATGATTGATATCGATTTATTAAAAGCTTTTGATCGCATCAATCACGAAATACTTTCGTTGAAACTACTCACCTACGAAGTACAGGGAGAAATCCATGCATGGATTAAACAATGGTTAATATCCCGTGAAATGTACGCGAGAGTCAAAAATGAACTATCCGAGTCGATTAAAGTTGCCCGTTGTGTTCCACAAGGATCAGTCCTCGGACCGCTTTTGTTTTTAATATATATAAACGAATTGCCTACTGTAGTGCAGTCGTCGGTACTTTTCTCTGATGATACAAAGCTATGTCGTAAGGTAAACTCCACAGTCGACACGCAGAAACTGCAACGATATGATTTATACCTGGTCCCTAGACAAAAAAATGCTACTGAATGCTTCGAAATGCAGCCTATTGTCGCTCAACAGCAAGTTGAACAAAGAATATTATCTAGTTCGTACTGTTATTAAACCCGCCTCATCCGAAAAAGATTTAGGCGTGATGATCCAATCTGGCTTAGGAAACTCAATTTAATGGCGACTCGCTGCCAGCAAAGCTGAAAGCAACTTGGGTCTCCTTAGAAGAGTCCTAGGTTCGTTTGACCCCAACATTACCTGCAAATTGATTTCAACCTACATCCGTCCTCATATCGAATATGCTATACCGGCATGGGAGCCTTTGTTGAAAAAGATACTCAGCTATTGGAGACTGCATAGCGCAGAGCGACAAAACTTGACCTCGGACTTTCTAAGTATCTACACGAAATGAGACTTAAAATATTGAATTTGCATTCGGCTCAATACAGAAGGAAACGGGGGGCACTAATCATTATTTGGACAGTGCTTAATCAAACAAATCATCCTTGCAGTCGTTTGTTTCATCTTTACCATAACACACATCTGCATGGTCACCAATCTAAACTTTACCAACAGCATAGCCGGTTGAACTGCCGCAAATATGCATTTTCTGTTCGAAATGTGCAATTGTGGAACAGTTTACCTACTCACATGGTACAATCTGGAACCACTGACGTTTTCAAGAAATCACTAGATGTCCACATGGACAAGTATGTTTTTCACGTTTGACAATAATCTCTAACAATGTATTGGCGTTTTTTACCATCCGACCTGATGTACAGTTTAGTGGGTCCTGTAAAACATAGCTTTTTACCCGCATATTATCTATGAATAAACAATAGATACATTGCATAATAATGTTTAACTTATCACCACTGTCTCAAAGTTCACTCAATATTGTCCTACTGCTCACACTTCCTGAGTAGCGGTAATGCCCGGCTCATTGATATATGTAGGTGCAAGGGACGTACGCATTCCTAAAGAAAACTAATTTTCTGCATGTTTCTCATTAGTGCTTTTTCGATAGGGCCATATCAATGGACACTTGCAGGTACATCATCACTGTCCTTTTTTCAACGGTAGAATACAAAGTAAATGAAAGTAATTGTCTTGCAATATAACAACTGATTGTTATTCTATCTATCCATAACATTTTGCGCTGGAACTTGATCGATTTGCATCTGGAAACATCTACAAAGTGATCACTCGGAGTACCTCACTGGATAAGTTATGTCAATATTTAATCGAAAAAGTTACTTCGATGTCTTGGTAACGATGATTGACGTAAATAGGTTGTGACCGATATGTTGAAAATTAATCTGGTCCGAATTCCGGCACAATGTTTAAGTTCTTTCGCTTTCATTCACAAATTATTCTCGAAATATCCCCACCCCTGCACTTGTTCTCGCAATAAGAAAGGAAGTCCTACTATTTCGGTTTACGCCCTAGCGTGCACGTCATTCAATACGCTCGCAAATCTTGTTACATAACACTTGGCTCCATTCTTGAAGGATTCGCTTGGCCAGAGTTCAAACGATGTATCCTTATCGACAAGGACATATCAGTTGATAATTATTTGATAACCCCCTGCAGCTGCATCTTCCGCTTTATTCGAAACTAGAATACAAAGCCGATGATTGTGATTGTCTACCAATATAACCATTGATTTGTCGCGCCAGGATTGTATAGACAGTGAAAGAGTTTGCGACCCAGAGTTGTGCTGCCCTAGCGCTTGAATGCATGCGACTGTGTGTAAAGCAGTTTTGTCTACCGCCGGCGCCGTATAGCGCTGCTGATCGCCTGATCGAACAATGGCGCCGAGGAGTTTTATCTGATGGCGGATTGGAAAATGACAGTTTTGATGGGTTTTTATTGTGAGACACGTGTGAAACGTGGAGTCCGTGGAAAAGTTTTAGAGCTACGTTAATTCGAAATAAGGAACTATTTTTTTCAAATCAGTTATCAGTGAATGGTCTTCGCTTTGCAGTTTTACATTCGAGAACTCGAAGAAGTGGTGTAATGGCCAGTCCAAATGGGCATAGAGAAAATAATTTCGCGAATATAAACTCAGTGAAATTGTGTCACAAATTTTAATTCTTTTCTATTATTTATTGTTGCGCTCAAAGGCATCCTCATAATGAAAATGACGAATGATTTCTCGTTTCTAGAAACTGACTGCAGTCAAGTCGCATTTTATGCAATTATTTATAAGTTCTTGCTGCTGCGAATAATGGTTTGAATAATATAGTCTTAATATACCGCAGACATCGTAAGCGAATATCATGAGAGGTAGTTTGCCCTAGCCAACGTTTGGTTGACCGATCATCACAGTCGATCTTAATAACACAGCATGCTCTTCGATCAAAAGTACGGTGGCGCTATGTAGAATCCTAAAACGTGACAGATTGGGAACACCTCATAGTTATCTCAACAACTTTGATCCAAAATTTCAAGTTGCAAATGAAATTTAGTGGATAGAAGTAACGCGTTCAGTCTTGGACTGCCACGCGCGACAGGAGAAAGGTAAAATTAACTACGGTTTATCGTAGACCAATAAATACACATAAGACCGTGGGGTACCCTCTGCGCACCCCCAAAGTTGTGAAATCGCTGTACTACAAAGCTGAACGATTGTGCAGCGATGACACCGTTGAAATGCGAGCCCATCAATTAGTCGTCGGTTTGCTGATCATGGTTTCCCCAATGGCCTTTTAAACGCCAAATGAAGTGGTTAAAACACCCAGCACTTAGAAGGTAAAATGTTTGCCGTGCAACACTTTCTATTACAAAGGTTAATAATCTTGAAAGTCACAATTATAAGAGTAACGTCTGAAAAGAATAGCACATTCGGATGATTATTAAAGTATCTCAAGTATAAGACACCTTTACTCTGCGCGAGGAATTAACTATATAAAATCAAGTGCAAGGGTTACTCGGGAGTAAATAACGAGCAAATTTCCAGAAAACTCAGTATTAGGATAAACGAGCACAATAAGGGTGTAGGCAAGCAGCTACCCAATTTCAGAGAATATTAATCACTGAACCGGGATTCAGCCCTAGCTGAGCACACGATAACGCGGGAGCTACAACCATGCATGGAACGACTTCATGTTGAGGCGGTTGAGAAAACAAATGCTGGCAGGAATGTTCGCCAAATAGGGGCAGGTGACAGATAACTCCACTATCCGGTATTGTCGCGGATAAGCATAAACACGCGTGATCCCGAGTGTGTGTACGGATTACGCAAGCATGCCAATTGTTCAGCGGATGTCATTCAGACCCGCCACGAGCAAAACTATTAATGGATTACATAACATATAGGGGGTGTGTGCATCGATTGATACTAATCTCCCCAGTCTATTTTAACAATCACAGCGCCCCCCATGACCCGTGTATTTCTTAGCCAATTTAAAATGAGTCAGGTGAACGCAATCTAAACCAGATGCTTGCTCATACTGACATCCTTGGTCTGACGAAGCTTCTGTGTCAGAAGCGAAGAGTTTACCAAAAATCTGCTGTAACCAATCCTTCGCAGACATTCTTTTTTATGAATTTGGCACCGTGATCAGTCATAAACGCTGACCTAGCAAATAATTTGTAATAAACACCTCTTGTAGTGTTTGCCTCAAAGTAATTACACAGTACTTTCGTGTTACTGGAACTCGGAGGGTGAACATAGTACGATGGTTTCGATTATTATGGCAACAGCAATTTAGTGGTAAATATAAATTAACCATAAAAGTTACAACTCTTTTCAATAGGATATGGTTTACTGTGGAAAGTAGAAACTTCCTGGAATTGCCATACACATTTCGTACATAATGTGGACGAAATTTAAAAACCATAGCATCATAAAACCTGATTGTAGGGTCCTATACTACTTTTCAGGCGAAGCCCACACTGAATAGCAGTTTAATTCAATGCAATACACATCAACTTGTTGTGTTGTGCCGGTCTCACAGTTCAATGAGAACCGATCTCGAATGTAGAATGTGATTTTAATCTATCAAGTTTTATGGAAAAAGTAAACAGCCTCGGGATATATGCATAAAAATTGGAGTATCATTTTCTCATCTAAGCTGTTCAAGGGTATAATAGTTCAGCAAATACGACGGATTAAGAAATGTTGGTTAAAATGAAATTTGTGTTCAAAATGTCAGCCGAAAATGTGTGTATTTTGGATCAATTATAATGTGCATAATTCACAAACGCAAACACGGTGTTGCTCCACGCAAAAGCTTCCAATTTTGTTTATGATGCTGCCCACTCGGTTATGAAACCATGTGTTGGCCTACTTCGATCGATGTCGACCATGGATGTACATCACAATCGCATGAATTTTCAGGTTCCACAGCTTTTCGAATGAATAAACAGTCCGATTCGGGAGGAACAATCTCTCCCGCAGCGCTTGCAACGATAGTCAGAATTCGGTTGTAGGGCGTCAGTTGCACGCCGGCGGCGTGATCTTCGTTCAGCAACCAAGTGCTGTATGTGGTCTTCAGCAGCTTGCAGACAACACTTTACACAATGCCTCCAATATGAGCGGTCAAGAGCAAGTTTTTTCCAACTCGCCTGGTCAATGTCAAGAGCTTTTATATCTCTTTTGCAAACGTCTCTGTACCGCAAGTGCGGTCTGCCCAATGGTCGACTTCCTGATTGCAACTCACCATAGAGTAGATCTTTCGGAAACAATTACTGATATTGGAGCGATCCAGAGAAAACAGACTCAAATAGAGTAACGGTTGCAACAAATAACAAAGTGGAAATGTGGCGCTTATTGTGAGCGAACGACCATGTGTTTCGATGTGTGGGATACTGTATTCATGCAGTATAGACAATTTACGAACTATCGATCAATCATCAATCAAGATCGATCGTAAGTGCATATTGTGATTATCGTTCGCTGTACAAACATTTTGCGATATTCTTTCATTCGTTCAATACACGAGTTCAGTTACGGTTGTGTTTTGTCGAACCCAAGGCTGGGCCAGAAGTAGCACATCACAGATATAACCATTAATTATTTATCTGAGTGCGATGACGCTCACTCAAATCTTGATGGTCGTACCTCATCGATTAGGGATCAGATCCCGCTGAACGTTTTGGTTAGTGGTACAACGTTGTATCCTAGCCGCGTTACCGAAATGTCAGTTGAATATCCAATTGTCATGTGTAGATAGATAGTTGATGTCTTGGCAAATAAAGCCGATTGTAAATAACCGAAAATGCGCTGGAATAACTCAAAGGAACTCAGAACGTTTTATGGTAAACAAAACAGTAAGCTTAACAATAACCATAGTATGTGGAATAAAAAATATAAAATCTCTCAAAAATCAATAGGGACAGTCACATACCGCATGGTTCGTCATAAACTCATCGAGTTTGGAAGCGAAAACCTCAATAGATTCCGAGTGTGTGATTTCTTCAGGCAAATAGTTCCAATTGAAACAAATTCTTACCGAGAAAAAATTACGACGAATATCCAATCGACAATGCGGAATGCTTAAAGCCTTTGAATGTGTTCGTGTTCGAGTAAGGCCATTGGGATTTAGCAAGTGTTTAAGGGGATCGTTTTCAGTATGCAGAATTTTGAATCTCAACATGAGGTCACTACGTATCCGTCGTTGGGTAAAATCGTGTAGATTCAGTTTTAACATTCGCTCTGTGAAAGGCAAATTTCTGTACCGGGAGACCAACTTTGTCGCACGATGATAAATCCTGTCGAGTAGTTCGATATCCTTCCTCAGCCATGGTGCCCAGGCTTGGATAGAATATTCCATAACAGGACGTATATAGGTATTAATTA
>JACCGJ010013325.1:0-38063 GCA_013407085.1 Atriophallophorus winterbourni
ACCACCTCTTTCTGGCAACTCCCTGCTGCCTTGCAGGTCGCACTTGGTTGTGCAAAGGCTAGAGAAGCTGACTCGAACAAACGCCGAGTGGTGCTGGGGACGCCGCTGTGTACCCAAATTCCCAAGAACCTTCATTGAAGCCGACTCATCCTTCAGGAGGAGATAGTCGCACAAAAGTAAAAGTAAGTACACACTGGGCGATTGGACTCCCGATTAGCGTTCCATTCCGGTCTTGTTCTGTTTTCCGGACTGTTGGGTTAATAAGAACGCATAGATTTATAGAACGCAACGACTGTTTTCTGCTGCAATATCCACGACTCATCCATCAGAACAATTTGGAAGGAAGGCAATCGCACAGTATCTACTACAAAGGTCGATTCGGCTACAGATCACGTGCATTATACGGCGTCATATCAAGGTCACGACAACGGTAAGAAACAGACCAATCAGGAACGAGAAAAATGGAGCGACCTAATCGTGAGATAAAGTCTTCGGGTTGGGGTGAAAAGTCCAAAATAAAACAAGAACCATCGGATAGAACGAGTCCACCAAAGAAAATTCTCAGATTCAGACAAGAACGTGAGAATAACGCCATCTAGAAACGTGATTGTCGAAAACTCACTTGTCACGGCTTGTGTAACCTTGACGAATAAGGTATTCCGCGGCCGATTGAAAATCGTCGAACGAGTTTTGTTTGAATTTGCCACGACCAGCGTCGTGCCAGGATTTACCGTATTCGCTAAAACAGTGAGAAGCGTGTGTGTGTGTGCGAAACAAGTAGCGAATTGAAGTTGCGTGTAGAAACAGAACATTCTGGTTTTGGGAGACTTGTGAATTTCGAAACAGAACGACTGGGAAACAAAAAGTGTCTCTCAATCGCCAAATTTTGCTATAAATGATCTGATTCTCGAGCATGTTGAGCAGTTCAAATACCTAGGAAGTCTGGTGGTTGCTGAGGGTCGGATAGAGAAGGAAATCACGTCCAGAATTGCTAAGGCCAGACTGGCATTCGCTAAACTTAAGTGTCTCTGGAAGAGACGTAATTTAAGCTTGGGAATTAAAGGAAGGATATATTCCACCTCGGTAAGGACAGTATTGCTATACGGGAGTGAATGTTGGACAGTTCGCACTGAAGATGTTAGGAGGCTTGAGGTTTTCGACCAACGTTGTTTGCGTAGGATTGCTCACGTACGGTGGCAACACCACGTTTGCAACTCTGAGGTCAGGCGCCGCGTCTTAGGAAGCAACAGCACTAGCCTTCAGACAGCTATTAACCGACGTCGTCTCCGCTGGTTGGGGCACGTCCTGCGCATGAAACCCGAACGGTTACCACGCCGAGCGTTTTATGCGTCAGCTGGTACAGACTGGAGAAAAGTGGCTGGTGGTCAGCCACAAACATGGAAGAGTAGCTTGAAAAGGCTCACTTCTGGTTTAGCTAGGGTTGGACGAGCGCGCTTGCCTGGATGGGGTGCAAGAGAAGATGAGAGTGACAACGATGGCAATGAACCAACATCAATGGACAGAGTGCATCATCTCTTTTCTTCCATGACATTTTTTTCTATCGGTCATAAACTATATTGAAACTACATATATAATCGCAAAAAGACAGCATAAGTTTGTTAAACTGGTGTTCCAAGCAAGTGAGGCTCTGGTCAACTTGCCAATGTGTTCGGCGAAGCATGTTCAGCTAAAAACAGCTGATGCAGAGTGATAGACAATTATAGTGCATAGTACAACGATAAACATAATCCCACGATAAAGGAGGAGTCACAAATCACGTGGTACTGCATGAAAAGCATCTGGATAAGGTCACGTGTTTGTGCTATCAGCAGAATAAGATGATAAAGGAATCGTAAATCATTAGTGAGCAGGTTGAAAATATCAGCCATGACCAGGAATTGGTGACAGAAGGAACAAAAATCGATCGTAAATGAACCGAGCTCACACTCATTCATAGCATACAAACATTGCCAGCCTACTGGCACAACCACGATAAGAAAACAGCGTGGTGAGAAGAAAGATCTCCAGCTGTAATTAAGTTGAACATAGCGCGGAACCCGAGTTCAGCGCACCCTCTTTGTGGATAATTTAACATATATTGTACTTATAAGTAGTCACAAAGAAAGAAATGTTTCTCGGAATTCAATAGGAGGGCGCGAGATTCAGTTACGGTATTTTATGGGATCCGACAAAAGAATTGGAACGGAACCAGAAGCATTCAATTTCCCGACAGCGCCTCGTTCCCAGAGTCAGATGACTGAAAGCCTCATGGATTCCAGACATTCAAAGTGCTTGGTAGAGAAACGACATAACCTGGCCAGCACAAAACAACAACGATCCAGACAAAACAAAAAAAACGCTCAAACGATCGTGATGTCAAAACTCACCCTCCACCACGAATGTTCGCAATCGCCACGATGCCGTTGAAATGCAGCAAGAAGGTCAGCTGACTGATACTGAACGATGGGGTGATTGAAATCTCGAAGCCACCGTAGCCGTACAGCATGCAAGGGCGAGAACCATCAAGCGTGAGTTTCTGTGGGATGCAGGGATTAGTACCGAAGGTTTGAAGCGGAAACGAAGACTAAATAAACATACATGATGATATACTATAAGTAAGCACGTACATAATATGTTCCATCACCAGATTGATATTAACTGTTAACTACACTACGAAGCATCCGTCGTATCTGGAACATAGCGTGGATGGACAGAGTGACTAATGCTGAAGTGCTTTCAAAAGCTGGTCTACAGAGCATGTTCACCTTATTACGTCAACGCCGCCTGCGGTGGCTTGGTCATGTCTTCAGAATGGAAAATGGTCGTATTCCAAAAGATCTACTTTATGGTGAGTTGCAACTAGGAAGTCGACCGCACTTGCGGTACAAAGACGTTTGCAAAAGAAATATGAAAACTCTTGGCATTGACCCCGCGAGCTGGGAAGAACTTGCTCTTGACCGCTCACTTTGGAGGCGTTGTGCAAAGCGTCGTCTGCAAGCTGGGGATGAGCAGATACAGCTCTTGGCTGCTGAACGCAAATCACGCCGCCGGCTTGCAACTGATGCAATACAACCGAGATCTGACTATCGTTGCCAGCGCTGCGGGAGTGATTGTTCCTCCAGAAACGGACCATTAATTCATTCGAAGATGCGATTGTGATGTACATCCAAGGTCGATATCGACCAAAGGAGGCCAACAACAACATCAACAACCGAACCTCAGACGCAGACAAATGTTCGGTTAAGTGAATACATACCATACATACTTAGCAAGTGAGTACATACCGTGCTGTCGATGATCAGGATGGGATCGTGGTTTTTAAGAACCTACAAGAAATGCTCTCAGCAAGGATAGAATAGAAAGTTATTAGTGGTTACAGTTAGAGTAGTGTGGCAGGCAACCTTGAGTTTAATCTTCGATTGTTTTCCGGCAATGCCCCAAAACGCAAGAATTCGGGCGAGATATATCGGAACACATGTCATATGGGATGGTTTATACTTTCACCTAGTTTGGTTTAAATGAATCAAGCGGGGAAGTATTCACCTATTTGCTTTCGCCTTGTGGGGTTCGGTTTCCAGGTAACCGAGGCAAAGGAAGAAACATTGCTGATGGTGGATTATTCACCGGTAGCCAAAGTCTAAGTCAGGAAATCAAGTTATTGACAAAAGAATCATATCTGTCTAGGCCTGGGCAACCTGACAGTATCTTAGCCCACTTGCAGTCTCTAACTGTGCAGCACTTTGCCTAGATCATCAGGCTTGTGTTTTCATACCATCATACATGGACGACATAAATGGTTCGATTTGGGAAAAGGAACCACTCGAGAGTAAAGCTTCATTGCTTTGTCTAGCTGGAAAGTCCAGACACGGAGATCAGATCGGTGGTGCTGGGGACATCACTTGTACACTATCCCCAAGAAACTTCATCATGATGTCTCAATGCGATCCGAGACATCAATGAAGCCGGCTAATCCACCCGTGGAGCCAAAAGTAAAAAGTAAGATCGGTTGAACGACCACAACAGAGGCTTTTGCCTCCTTTCTCGAAATAACACACACAAACAGACGTAGTTACAGGCAAGTAACATCAGTAAATGTTGTCTGGGAGTGGAGCGCCTAGTGGAATCATTTCACATAGATAAAATAGCAGTTAAACATCAAACTGAGACACATGATTTCGACAAACACGATCAACCACCAACACTTACCTGGGGGCGAACAATAAACATTGGAATTCGAGTCCCATCCTTGCTCTCGTAAAAGATTTGTTCCGCAGTAAATCGAGACAAGTCGACGCCTTTGAGACAAGATTCCCGAAACAGCTGGACATGAGAAGAGAGTGGTGGATTACAATGTGATCACCACAGATGGAATCTGAAGTGACCGTTTCGATGCGACGAAACATTTCTATAGAAAGATCCCGAGGTCATAAAAATATCTGAACTCGCTTGCATTTTGATTGACCACCCACCATACGACGAAGTTCGTGCTGCTAGCACTCATCAGGTATGGACAATAGAATTAGGATCCACATGCGCTTGAAACAATGTGATGTAAAAGCACAAGCCTGATCCAGGCAAAGTGCCGCACAGTCAGAGACTGCACATGGGCTAAGATACTGTTAGGTTGCCCAGGCCTAGACAGCTTGAAACGATAGAGAAGAGGCAAACAAAGCGTGAAATTGTAAGCCATTTAGGATAAGGCTGGCACAACCAACCTGTTCAATCACATGCAGATAGGTTCCCATAGACTTGAACAAAAAATCCTCATTTGTACGCAAATTTCATCACACACATCCCACGACCGGTTTTCAACACTGGTCCGCAAGTTCACATTTTGTATATCCCAAAGTCATGTTTCGCTCTTGACAAAGACAAAGCTTCGTCAGACCAAGCGTGTCAGTACGAACAGGAATCGGGTTTTAATTGCATGTATTTGACCAATACCAAGTTGAGTAAAAACGATGCCCAAGTTATGGTACGGTACGGACACCCATGACCCGTGAGAAGCGAAACTACCGAAAACCACTTTCCCACTCGGTGTCAAACATTTTCCAATATCTTGCAGATCAAGAGGTCAGTTTACCCCACCCGCCCGCTGATTGGCGGGCTTTAAAACCGTGCAATATTCCTCACTATTTTCGCAGAAAAAAAAACTTCGCTTCCACACAATCACCATGGAATAATCTTAGACAAAGGAGAAAGGGAGGGCGGAGGTGCCTAAACACACAAAGAGCAACCAAGTAGCGTTGATGAGTAAAGGTCTGTCAGCAAGACAGCTTCCCCGCGGCTGTCACTAGCACATCACTTCACTGAACAGGGGCGCAAGTTCACCCGAGTGCAAAAACACGATATGGACCGTTTTCGACAAATCCTCAGGTGTAACTAGCTAACGGGATAGCGAAGCGCTGAGATAACAGCCCGGAAGACAGAATCCATTTAATTTAGATTTGCGGTTGCCCCTGGCACTTAGTTCATCCGAATGGGTCATAGGCGTATACAGATCATTGCACTCAGCAAGATAGATTCTCAATACGATCAAATGAAAACGAGTAGAGTGGGAGCCCACTGGTAGCCTAAATTGATTAGGTTATGTACATGGACGCGAGACGTCAAGATGATAGTACCAGCCGCCCAATCGGTGCTTTTCCGCTCATCAAGTAGCTTGAATGGCTTTGATTATTATTATTTTATTCGGTACCACAGAATAACTTAACGTGATGATTTGATCGTCCATGAATAGCGTAATGTTGTGATTGGCTTCTTTCAATTGATGTCGACCATGGATGTGCATCGCAAACGCAAGACGATCGTAGGCTTTACAGTGATAGACAGTATTCGGCCGATCGGTAGCACTCACAAGCTGTTGGCGTGATCTACGTTCAGCAGCTGAAAGCGGTGTCATCATGGCCACCATTACACCGGAAGGACGATAACCGCTTAACTGCCCCACAACCATAAGAAGGGGGAGAGTGGGATCGAAAAAGCTACACACTGAAATGAAGCGAGGCAATGTCCGCAGCTTTAAGAGGTCTCTTTATACAGTGCCTTCAAAGTAAACAATCAAGAGCAGGTTCCGCCCAACTCGTATGGCAATGGTGCAATAGTCACACCCTCATTGGTCAGAGGCAGCTTCGCGTCATGCTTATCAAATATGTCACGGACTGAGCTTTCTTGTGCACTTATCCAGATCCGCGCAGCATGCTGGTATCTCAGATCAAGTATGTATGGCATGAAAGCACAAGCCTGATCCAGGCGAAGTGCCACACAGTCAGAGACTGCACGTGGGCTATGCTCCTGTCAGGTTGCCCAGCCCTAGACAGATATGAGAAAGAAAATAGAAATGGTAGTGAGACTCCACCGTGTTTCATCATGCAGCTCACTACCGGTGGCCTATCAACGTAGCACGGTGTTAGCCACACAGCACAGAAGTACTGCATGATCGCGCATCCGTGCATCATCAGATCAAGTGTGTGATACTTGTCCGAGTGATTGCACGCATGGGGATACACGGAGGCGTTCAAAAGGGCAGTGACTAGAGCACTCGATTGATAAGCCTAGTCCACTGTTTCTCATCACACTAGAACCGCTTTAATTTAGGTTCACAAACCACTTTAAACCGCCAGTACAATAAAAACTACCTCGAATTTTGAATGGGGGTATAATGATTTACGAGGTAGAAGGGCCGTATGCGGGTGGGGAGATTCAAGGTGAAGGGAACACGTTTGAAGCAAACACAAAAGCGATTGTCACACCAAAGTGTAAATTCAGAAGGTATGTATGGATTAATACATGGAACAGAACAACGGGCTAGTACGGTTGACGCGGCGAAATATTGACATACGGTGTAATAAGCTAAGACTGGTCAGTCCACCTTCAGCGATTTTTTTAAGAACCCATTGTTTGATCTACAACCTCAGAGGTATTTTCGTAAACTCTGTGCTCTGAGAACAGTCAAATAAAGGAATCAAACTCACATATATGCACAGAATATCGAGACTGACGTACACGATGATGGAGTTCATTGAAGAGTCATCATCATCATCAACATCACAGACAGCATTACACAGGTAGCACGTACCGAATGCTTAACTGCCACACAACCATGAAAAAGTAAAATCCTAAAAGATGGGGAAGGGTGGGACATAAACAGCTACGGCTTCTATAGAAGAGTAAGCACAAACGAATTGGGAAGAGGTGCCTACATCTCGAATGGAACATGCATTCAAACAAGTTTCGTGAACGAGTAGACGACATCAGCATGGCAGCTTCCTTACAGCATTCACTGCCATGCATCATAACAAACTTTTCCCGTCACTCCGTTTGACAACATACAAGGTTAAGCAAACACTCCAAGAATATGCTTAGTGTAAGAGTGATTAATACCGAGGATATGGCAGTGTCGTCTGATCGACGACAAGTAGTCTGCGACATTGTCAGATTCTATACAGACATCGAAAGAACTCCATAAAAGGGATAACGGCCATGAAACTGAAGCAATTTATCGGCTACATATCTTTACTAATGTGCACCAAGTAAGCCCGGCGTTATCAGTATATGCTAAGATACCACAAACGACAGGTTGGTACAGCGAGAATGTGGATAACATGGCATTATATTGACGCCACTGGTTGTCAAGATTCTGTCGACAGCAGGATTTCATTAGAAATCTGGTTCGATCACTAGTATTTAATGTATATGTATGTATGGAAGCACAAGCCTCATCCAGGCAAAGTGCCGTACAGTCAGAGACTGCACGTGGGCTAAGATACTGTCACGTTGCCCAGGCCTAGATAGAATGTACGAATGAATGAAATCCATAGCTTGGGTAAAGGGAAAGTGCTACACCGTCACAGACTGCACGTAGACTGAGATACTGTTGGGTTGTCCAGAAGGATTACACAAAGAAAAACGGTCGCGAGACTCCGGTGTGTATCCGCATCCATTTCAGTACTGGTGGCAAATCCACTTAGCATAATATTACATGTGTCGTATAGAAGTATAATACAATGAGATATCTGTGCATACGACGGATTATGAAATTAACTTGACTCCACTCAAAACGAATATATAGAGAATCTGGTATGATCTATGTTTGAAGTCGCATGCTTAGTCAAAGAAAAGTGCCGTACAATCTCATAATGCACGTGGGCTAAGATACTGTCAGGTTGTCCAGGCCCAGACAGATACGGAATAGAAAAATCGCAAGGAAAGTGAGACTCCCGCGTGTATTCGCATGCAGCTCCGTATCGGTGACCATTCAATTTAGCAAGGTGTTAGCAGCAAAACAAAAAGTACTGCACGACTGTACATCTATACTCATCCGCGATTTTGATCGGTAGAAATTGATAGTGTGGATATTTAATCATGTATCCCAACTACCGCGTGATGTTTACACATGCCCGAACCCAAGCTCTGCCAAATTTGTTCTACATGATGAACCTATACGAATCTCTGGAGAGGGAATTTAACATACGTTTGGCTTGGCTTGCTTTCCTTTGTTTTGCACAATTGTTAAAGTACTGTCCTGGACGACCAGTGTTTGTCCCGTGCTGTCGTAGGTCGCTAAAAGTCTAGAAACACATCGCGGATGTTTTATTATGTGAGAGTTAAACACTTCTACAGGATAACACTCTGTTTATGTATAAATCCAAGGGAGGGGTTTGCTTAATGGCGCTGAAACGTTGTGATGAGAAGGCCATTCTGTCGATCGAACAGGAAATCCGAATACCCCACGTAGACAACGCTTTTGTGATGATCAACCTGTCAAAAGCGGTGTACATCCCCATGTATGTTCCAAGCAATAGCCCGAATGTGTGATCGGTGCTGTGCAGCTAACACCGGGCTAAAGTGGAAACAGGTTGGAGTCTCACTGCCATTTCTATTTTTATTCACATAAATCTCTACACCTGGGCCACCTAATAGTATCTTAGCACACATGAATTCTATGACTGTGCGACACACGTTGCCTGTATCAGGATTGTGATCTCGCACATCTGAACTACGTGGGCGCTATCGTGCTAAAATGATTTGACTCCTGCATGCAAGAACACGCAGGAGTCTCAACGACATGTTCATTTTCATTTATCAGTCGAGGCCTGGGTAATGTTGCCGTAGCTCAGCTCAAGTGCAATCTATCGCTGTGTAAAACGTTGCTTGGTACCAAGCATGTGATTCCATCAAAAATGCGAATAAGGATAGCCTAAAAACAGAAAAACCTGGTCATATTTGATGTTCTTGTGGTTAGAAGAGATTCAGAATGGTCTCGGACAACTGTGATAATGTTCGGAAGCAGAAATCGCCAGATGTGATAACTCCCGCAAACGCTGCCAACCATAGCGTAACGTGTTAACCAATACATCCAATCGCAAGACAGGTATGCATCAAAAATGAACAGCGAAAGTTGACCGAATACCAGGGTAGAACAGGTACGACATAAGGGCATACAACGAGTGCGATAACCCTGCGAAAAGTTTTGGCGACGAAGATATCTATGTTGGGAACAAAACGTCAAAGCACTTGAATGCTAGCTCAACTCCGAGAACACTGAAAGTCAAAACATTCAATGTATAAGCCACTACGGTCAGGCCAAACAACTGCAACAAGCGAGTCATACGTTGATCTAATCGTTGGGTGAGTAAATCTGTATCAACACGGACTATCGAGCAAGGACGTGAGTTCTGAATCTCACTAATGGTTAAACCAGGGATCACGCCAAGAGTGCCCCATTTCGACAACGAATTATTGGGCTATCGAAAAGCGCTCTACAAAGAAAGCGAAGCCTCCAAAAGCCAGACGGACCGTGCTCCTTTCTCATCAACGAAGAAAACTGGGGTGGCAGGGTCTCAGCTAATCAGTGAAACAATTAGGTCCGTCGCGAAAATTGTGCCCGGCATATGCCGGTCAATACCCACGAGCATGATAATGAAATGATAAATGAGGATGCATTGTGTTGCTCAGACGCAACGCCATCGCACTCCACATCAGGTTGCACGGATTTGCTGTGCGGCGAAGCCGTGCTAAATTGATTGGCCACCGGTGGTGAGCTGCACGTTGAAACACTACCATTTCTATTCCCACCTCATATCTGTCTAGGCTTGGGCAACCTGACAGTAGATTAACCCACATGCAGTCTGTGACTGTGCGGCACTTTGCCTGGATCAGGCTTGTGCTTTCATACCACACCATACATCAGGTTGAGGATGTTCACAAAGTGAAGCAGGCTTCATGCCATCAAAACGCAAGCGAAGGTTTACCAAGTACGGCCGTCGTTAGCTGAGAAATTTGGCGCATGTAAACGGTGAACAATGACAGTGGGATCAACTCGACAACTCGCTTGCTGAGGGACTAAATGAAACTACCACATTCAGAAAGGGAGAATCGGAGAGTTTTACCACAACAGCCAGCAAATTTGATTTGCCAACGTTACTGAGCTGCATGTAAAAACACATTGGAGTCTCACTGCCATTTACTCATACTTGGTCTAGGCCCGGGCAACATGGTATGGTATGAAAGCACAAGCCTGATCCAGGCAAAGTGCCACACAGTCAGAGACTGCACGTGTGCTAAGATACTGTCAGGTTGCCCAGCCCTAGAGAGATATGAGGAAGAAATAGAAATGGTATTGAGACTCCAGCCTGTTTCAGCGTGTAGCTCACTACCATTAGCCAATCAATTTAGCACGATGTTAGCCGCAGAGCACATAAATGCTGCACGATAGCACATCCGTGCCACATGACAACATGAGAGTAGGATAGCCCACGTGTAGTCTTTGATTGTGCGGCACTTTGCCTGGATCAGGCTTGTGCTTTCATACATACTGGCCAGCTGTATTGAAATGAACTCACTTATGAACGAGTATATCGGGAATCAGTATCGAACGATTCCACGAAACGTTGAGGTCGCTACCACGTGACTAATGAAATAACCAATCCCATTCATTTCTCACGAATCAATAAGTGAACTCACACACTATAATCGATTGAAACTTACCTTCAACTCTAGCGGAAATTTCGTGAAATCGCAAGAAAAAATCTGTCCCGGGGTAAGGAATGAGGCGAAACGAACGAAAGCCTACCAGGAGAGGAGGAACAATGAGAAACGAGGACGCCTTACCAGAGAGTCACGCTTACGTCCCGTGACGCCTTGGATGCTGCCAAGAGGTAAATCGATATCGGTGACCTTCTCCCCAGTCTTCAGTTTGATGACGGACAGGCAACCCTGGAAACGGAATGTGAGGAATTGGGATACTTTCAGAACGAGACGAAACCAGTCAGCGGAAATAACGTATAGTTTTTTTTAAAAAGTGCCGTTTTTAGTCCGCAACATTTTCATATATCTATCTATCTATCAATCTACCTATCTATCTATCTATCTCCCAAATTCAACACTACAAGTGGCGTCCGACAAGGATGTCCGATTTCTCCGTTTTTGTTCAATTTCGTAATTGATGCTATCATGGAATTATGCAGCGACGGTGCTCCAGCCTTCGGAGTTCACATTATGCCAGGCGTCAAGCTTCTCGACTTGGATTATGCTGATGACATAGTTCTGCTCTTCGACTCATACACAGATGCACAGGCGATACTGAACAAGCTATCTAGTATTGTGCCCGCATTTGGAATGCGTTTTGCGCCCTCTAAGTGCAGTGTTCTTCTGCAGGACATCGACTTATCGAACAAGGCTTTATTACTGGACAATCAGGCGCTTGAAATTGTGGATCGTTTTACGTATCTCGGTAGTTGTATCAATAATTCTGCATCGTTAGATAACGAGGTCTCGGCACGCATTTCTAAAGCGACCGTAGCATTCCGCAACCTAGGTCACCTCTGGCGTCAGAAAGGACTGTCTCTGCTACTCAAGGGTAGAGTCTATAAAGCGACAGTTCGGGCTGTGTTACTGTATGGGTGCGAAACCTGGACCTTACGTAAAGAACACATCAGCGTCTCCAAGTATTTGACAACCGGTGTCTCCGTAGCATTCTAGGAGTTAGCTGTTACAAATCGTATGCGCACCGATGGATGATGATGATCTATCTCTATCTTTCTGGTGTCATCTGTCTCTATCTATCGATTCTATCTCTCTATCTATCTATCTATCTATCTATCTGTCTATCTGTCTATCTATTCATATATCATCTTAAGAATCGAGCCATGTGCGACCAGTTGATGATTGGGTTGCTCAGACCTGAACACAATGATGCGACGAGTGTCCGGCGAGTTCTCGGCTGCGACATGACAGTCGAAGTAAAGCGGCGCCACTGTAATACTAAATATTGACCAGGAGAGTAATGTTTCTCATGAGGTGCTCCCCAGTCCATGCGTATAGATCAGACGGTGGGACATTCTGCCTCAACACATTTCGACAGTAAGATATATGTAGAAAGCGTGGAACTTGAATACAGAAATAATCCCAGTAGAACGGTAACAAAAACGTTCAACTATATGAAGTAAGTTGCTTGAATCGAAGGTCAGGACCTCCGTAATCACACATAACACCGGAAAGCAACCTAAAGTCATTCTGATAGTTGATGGTTGCTAAATTTACACAAGGGTGTTGGTTAAATTGATTTGCTCCGAGGAGTCCAAAAAAGAGCAAACAAACAAACAAACAAACTAAATGCGATTGGCTCACCTTTGCATCTTTAAGCCGACTGACGATGAGGTAATCCTGGTGAATGCAGGTGGCGCGTTCAAACAACACAGTGGAATCATGAAGGATGATGTCCTTCCAGTTTGACTAAAGTTGAAAGGAAAATACATGCAAGGATAGAAGGCTAAACACAATTCAGATTAGGTTGATCAAGTGGTCGGATAAACAGGCAGAAATGAGAAAGGAAAGGGAGGTAGGCAGATGGAAAGCGAGGTAGGCAGATAGAAAGTGACATAGACAGAGATAGTTAGATAGATGGATAGACAGACAGACAGACAGACAGACAGATAGATATATAGATAGATAGATAGATAAAGACAGAGATAGTTAGATAGATGGATAGGCAGATAGATAGATAGATAGATAGATAGATAGATAGATAGATAGATAGATAAAGGCAGAGATAGTTAGATAGATAGATAGGATAGATAGATAGATAGATAGATAGATAGATAGATAGATAGATAGATAGATAGATAGATAGATAGATAGATAGATAGATAGATAGATAAATTGATAGGTAGATAGCTCGATATTGGAATATACTAAACCTTTGATGCATCTGACAAATCCATAGCAATCAGGCGGTACATTGGAGCATCCAAATTGGTGCGTAGATAGACCACGGGTCCCTCGTTCGTCACGTATTCATAGACCGCCTCGAACTGATCGATAATCGGAACAAGTTCGAATCGATCTGAAAGACATACGATAGAACAGTTATGATCATCTTGGTTCAGAGACAGCGAAGTGTGAGCAAGCTGGCCGCAGCAATGCACAGAGAGAGAAAGGGGTTGATGAAAGCCAATGGGATACTATGAAATGAAACACATAGTTGACAAGTGTATCTAAGGGTGGTAATTGTGGAGATATTTCTTTCGGCATGATGGAAATACAGAGAGCCAAACAGTTTCCCTGTGCTGAAGCCTCTAAAAACGAAAGGGATTTCAAGTCGCTTCGTGTGTTAACATTTTGGCAAGAACTTCATATCGACGTAATGTTGTCACGGAGGCCTTTGATGGAGCGGAGTGTTACCGAAATCTAAGGTGGTTTACTGACTGAACAACGTTATCATCATCATTGCAGCGATTGTAAGCATCGAATGCTTCACTGCCGCAAAAAAACCCGACGGAGTAACATTGAAAGGATTAAAAAGCTAAGTAATACGTAAAAGAAACCACGTGAACACTCTACACGTGCCGCAATCAGAGACTGCACGTGAGCTAAGATACAGTCAGGTTGCCCAGGTCTTAACAAATATGAGGAAGAAAACAGAACAGGAAATGGTAGTGAGACTCCAGTGTGTTTCATGGATGTAGCTCACTACCGGTGGGTCCTAAAATAATACTGAGACTGTAGAGTAGGTGCCTACACCTGGCATCAAACATGCGACATCAGCATGACAGCTTCCTTGCGGCTTTCACTGTCACGCATCATAACAAGCTTGCCTCGTCACTCCACCTGAAAACCTGCAAGATTAACCAAACACTCCAGGAAGATGTCTACAGGAAGACCGCCGTTTTGAACCATATCACTAAGGGTAAGAAGCCACTGAGAATTTCGATCTCTTGGATCCCAATCTGGGAGACAGGTCGCACCAACCACAGCTAGTTTAACCGTTAAATGCGAGTAGCCACTGCGCTGACTGTTCGTGCAGAACACAACCAACTACATTCAGTCTCGATTCAAAGGCCTCCATTTGTCGCCGGCTAATCTAAACATGGAGCCAGCAACATTGCAAACATGATGGAGTTAAGAAAACAACGAATTTTCATTCCTAATACGTGAATTTTCTACAAATGATCGAGCCGCAGCTGAGAACTCACAATAATCCAACCGTCATTCTCATTATGTAAATTTGACTTCTAGATCTGAGCGAATAAACAGTATACAAACGCACAAAGCAAGTGAAAAGCGAGAGACTCACGTTGTACTGGGAGGTTGTTCGAGGCAGTCAAATCCGTGTAGTACAGCAAGTTGTTAGGTTCGCAGCCTTCGTTGACCGAGACGAACACGTATCGCCCACAAACTGAGACCTCCGATGCACTTGAATGAAAACATGCAAAGAGCTGATCAAACAGGTTGGCATGTACGTAGGTACAAAAAAGTGTCTATGATAGTAAAATATGAGAGCAGGACACCAATTTTCATAAACAGTTTTCTTCTGCAAACCGCATACCGAGTGGGTGACTAGCCTACGACCTGACATCGTTAGAGACGCATGTATATGGTATGGTATGAAAGCACAAGCCTGATCCAGGCAAAGTGCCGTACAGTCAGAGACTGCACGTGGGCTACGATACTGTCAGGTTGCCCATGCCTAGACAGATATGAGAGGGGAATAGAAAGACGCATGTAGTTTGTTGAATGTGTTTTTCTTCGCATTCCTATGATTGTAAAGAACGGGTGTGCAATCGTGCAGTTCTTCCACACTGCGAGGGAACTATCGTGCAGAATTGGTTTACGCTCGTTAACGATCTACATGCGGTATACGCTGAGGTCTCACTGTCATCATCTCCTTATAACGTTCTTGGCTTTGGTAACCTGACAATATTCCAGTCAAGGCGTGTGTGGTATCATCTCTTGCTCGATGCTTGTGATTTGATGCTTACATGCTAATTTTGAAATCGTTGTAGGCTTTGAACTGGTGACCTCTTGCTTGAAAGACACACAGCTTGACACTACTTCAGCGTGGCCTCAGGTGAGTGCCTACAATGAAAAAATGATTCAAAAAGGAGAACCATCTGTATGGTATGAAAGCACAAGCCTGATCCAGACAAAGTGCCGCACAGTCAGAGACTGCACATGGGCTAAGATAGTGTCAGGTTGCCCAGGCCTAGACAGATATGAGGAAGAAAAAAGAACAGGAAACGGTAGTGAGACTCCAGCCTGTTTCAGCATGAAGCTCACTACCTCTGGCCAATCAATTTAGCACGATGTTAGCCGCACAGCACAGAAGTACTGAACAATTGTAAATCCGTGCTACGCGCACATCAGAACCATCTGTAGCACTGAGAGAGAACTTCGTCATAAGCAGTACATTGCTAGCAAGTTGTTGTTCCCTTCCTTCGGTCGATCTCGACCACGAATTCACATCACCAGCGCATGAAGATTTCATGCACCGCCGTGTTTCAAATGACCAAACAGTCCGATTCAGGACGAACAACGTCTCCCACAGCGCTTAAAGCGACAAGCAGTACTCTGCCAATCAGCGTGACCTACATTCAGCAGCTGAGAGCGGAACATGCTTTCCCCCAGACAGGAAATGTCGCCTTACAGCTAGGAGGTTATTAACAGATTGAGAGGTACACGGATAAAAAGCGGCGGAATCTGTGAAAGACAAACTGGGGTGAAACGAGGAAGAAACAGTTACGAAATGAATTCGCCAACTCACATCATATAGTTTGGATTGTCGGGGAAGTCAGCACACAGAACATCACTCGACTGTGGCGTTCCCAAGCGATGATACATCAGTTTGTGGTTCTTATTCGACGTGGTCTCTGTCCCATCCGCTTTCCCCTGATGGTCGAGATACCTGCAATAGAGTACACCCAGACCATCATGAGTCCACTCGATGCCGCTAAATTTCACATGCTTGAGCACGTCTGTGAGTTCCTCACCGGTATTTGCTCGTTTGAACTGGATGGTAGAATGATATCAAAGTGTACATACCTTTATCTCACACCAATCTGAACCTCCATGACTGAGGCCGTAAGCGAGATATTCTCCTTCCTCGGAAAAATTGTAAGACCGAACGGAGGCTAGACCATCGGCATCGATAGCATTCGGATCGAGAAAAACACTCGGCGCAGCGTCAAGGTGTTCAAGTTGATATAACACGCTATAAGAAAATGAATGAACCTCACCAAAAAGCAAGTGCACAAAAACCTTTGATTTTGCAAACCACTATTATGCCAATAATAGTAGAAATCACCAGACTTGAAAGGACACGAAAAACGTTCATAATCCCAAATTTCTTTCAGTCGCTTACGCAATGTTTCACGGTAAGGGGATTTGTTCAAGAAGCGTTCAGTGAGCTCGTTTTGTGCCTTGACAAATGCGGCAGTTTCTTCGGAATCGGGGTCTTCAAGCCAGCGATAAGGATCGGCGATCTAGAAAACAAATGCCATGGAACAAGGTTGAATGAATGAATAAAAGCACAAGCCTGATCCAGGCAAAGTGCCGCACAGCTAGAGACTGCACGTGGGCTAAGATACTGTCAGGTTGCCAGGCTTAGATAGATCTGAGGAAGAAAAAAGAACAGGAAATGGTAGTGAGACTCCAGCCCGTTTCAGCATGCAGCTTACTACCTCTGGACAATCAATTTAGCACGGTGTTCGCCGCACAGCACAAAGTACTGCAGGATTACACATCCGTGGAACAAGGTTATGCATACACAAGTTCATATGTGAGGATTTATATAAAACGCGTGGAAACAGATGCTCAGTCCCTACTGGAAAAGTGTGAATGCCACTAAAACCGTCCGCGGAGCGTACGACGAAAATGGCGATTCTTTGTTAACTTTCATCGAAGCGTACCGATGATTATTCATCGTGTTGACCAATAGCCAAAGCGTCATTTTCCATTTACAGCTACGGCACCCCCTCTTCAAAGAAACAAATTATTACGAAGTCAGGATTTAAGCAAGACAAAATTGACATCTAAAACCCGCACTCATTAGGATTGACCAGGCAAATCCTGTGCAACTAACGCGCATGTATATGAGGCGAAACGTACTGCCTGAAAGGTTTACAAGTAGGAGTATTTCTTTGGACATGCACTCTCTCACTGGTATATACTTTGGATAAACTTGGCGGTGCCGTTCTTGAACGCGTGATATTACCCAGAAGCCAACACCGAAGTAGGGGAGATTTAACTGAATCCTTGATAATTCTCGTCCATTAAAATGAATAAAAAATATATAAACGAAATTCAGCGATGGTTGCAACATTCATTTTTATGTAGGGGAATTATCAGGGATTCACCCCAGGAGGCAGGTACCCTTTCATACATCCCAATGGTAAGTACGACGAACACGGATTTCCGATAGGCAACATATGCCTGGGCAACCTGACAGTATCTTAGCCCACGTGCAGTCTCTGACTGTGCGGCACTTTGCCTGGGTCAGGCTTGTGCTTTCACAACATATGCCGAAGTCTAGTGTCTTTAGAGAGCGGGCTAGTCCGGACTGTTGTTCTGGTTGTTGCAGGGTAGACATTGAACGATGTAAGCTTAATAGGGGCACGCGGTCGGAGGAGAGCTTTAGAAATCGACACATGTCTCTGAACAGTTGGCTGCGACGGTATGCATCCAGTATTGATGGTCCGAAGTGGATCGGGGAGAGAGGGTTATTGGATGATGTGTGCTGGCAGAGTGGATTCAGGAGAGTAGATTTCGAAGATAACGTTCGTAGTGAGTGCATGCGACATTGTCATTATCGTTGAGTGTAGGCGAGATACTACCGGCTGCTTACCGAAACAGGATAGATTTCATTTAGGGGGGTCTCACCCCGAGCCTTTAGCGCATTGGCTTTACCCACTTTGCAGTGGAGCGAGAGGTTCGCACCTATCGGTAGCCGGTGACCAACGAAGCAGTTCGTACGCCCTTTTCCAAAAACATCCAGCTCGGAGCCCAATAACCACGTTGTTTGGTTGGTGGCTGCAGTTTTCGCTTGTGTACCATACAGTGTCCTCAGATAAGACAAGGGGTAGTGACTTTTGAAGCGGCGAGTCACATCAGACGCATCATTACGTCATGATTGGAATTTTGTTACTTTTATAGGGAGAACGCTTATCAGGCTAAAACCACACCACATCCTCAGACGCCACTGCCGAACCTTTAGTTGAGCCAGGAGAACCGAGCTCACCCAGCTGACACCAAGAGAAGGTATTTCTGCAGCACAACTTGTTGTGAAATAAAAAAGCGCATGACCAGAAAAATAGTTTCCCTTTAGAAGATGAAGCATGCAAAGGCAATGCATCTAGTAGATAAAAACCTCGACCACAATGGTACCGTGATATTTCCGAATATGGAATTAATATGAGAGCAAACACTGAGAATAAATCACAATGTCTCATTGTGTAGTCGGTCAAGATGCATCACGTACCTTCGGTTGGTAGCACCTTGCTGCCCAGCATGTTGCATTTCACTGCACATGGGCTAGAGAAGACGATTCTGATACATGTAATGGCAATCATGCGAACAAAAAAGCCGGTATATCTTTAAATGGGGTTGACATCCATCGGTCGATGTGGCCCATATATACACATCGTATGGTATGGTATGATGTTATGAAAGCACAAACGTGATCCAGGCAAATTGCCGCACAGTCAGAGACTGCACGTGGGCGATGTTACTGGCAGGTTGCCCAGGCATAGACACATCTTAAGTTCACAACGTTTCTTATGGCCGAACCTGGAGGAACAATTTCTTATATCCGTGGTTTGCCGAAATACCTTCACGTGGTGCCAGCTGGGTGGGCTCGGTTCTCCGAGCTCAGCGAAAGGTTCGGCGGTGGTGTCTGAGGGTGTGGTGGGTTTTCGCCTGGCAAGCGTTCTCCCTATAAAAAGCCACAAAAATCCAATGATGACATCACGACGCGGCGGATGTGACTCGCCGCTTCAAAAGTCACTGCCCCTTGTCCTATCCAAGGACATTGTATGGTGCACAGGCAAAAACTGAAGTCACCAACCTATCAACGGGGTTATCGGGCTCCGAACTGGAAATTCCCAGAAAAGGGCGTATGAACCGCTTCGTCGGTCACCGGCCACCGATAGGTGCGAACCTCTCTCGCTCCACTGCCTTGTGGGTAAAGCCATCGCGCTAAAGGCTCGGGGTGGGACCCCCTAAACGAAATCTCCCCTACTTCGGTGTAGGCAACCGGGTAGTATCATGCCTACGTTCAACGATGACGATGATGACAACGCCGCATGCTATCACTACGAATACTACCTTCGAAAGCTATTCTCCAGAACCCACTTCGCAAACACACATCATCCCCTCACCCTCTCTCCCTGATGCACTTCGGACCATCAATGCTGGACGCATTCCGTCGCAGCCAACTGTCCTTAGACAGGTGTCGATACCCAACGCTCTCCTCCGACCGCGCGCCCCTATTAGGCTTGCGTCGTTCAATGTCCGCACCCTGCAACAACCAGAACAACAGCTTGGACTAGCCCGCTCACTAGAGACACTAGGTATCGACATATGTTGCCTATCGGAAACCCGTCTTCGCGACACGGATTCGGTATTGCAACTGAGTTCTCCTATGCCTCGTGGGAGTAGGTTCTACTTACGTGTGTCCAGTGATCCCGTTGCTTCCTCAGCCGGCCTAGCAGGTGTTGGGATTATTCTAAGCCAGAAAGCGGAAACCTCCCTCATAGATTGGATACCCGTTAATAGCAGACTGTGCGCAGCGAGATTTCAGGGTTACAGCAGAGTAAACAAGCATAGTGACGAGAGACGTAACTTATTCGTGATCTCGGCTTACGCACCCACGAACTGTGGGGCAGATGAGGTGAAGGACGAATTCTACGAAGAACTTCGTTCTCTCTTAACGAAAGCACGCAGAGGCGATATAGTAGTGCTTGCCGGCGATCTCAATGCCCGAGTTGGATGTATAGCGCACTCTGAGCGCTTCCTTGGAGGGAAGTATGGAATGTCAGATGACCGTACAGACAATGGAGAGAGATTGTTGTCCTTATGTGACGACCACCGCCTCTTTCTCGTCTCCACAAATTTTAGACATTCCAAGCGCCATCTAGCTACCTGGCGATCCCCATCACAACGTACTTGGGCGCAGCTTGACCACATCGCGATAAGCTACAGGTGGCGAGGTAGTGTCAAAAACTGCAGATCATACTGGAGCACCAGTGTAGATTCTGACCACGCTTTAGTTTGCGCAACAATCAACCTTCAATTCGGAGGCAAACCCAAACAAAAGCGTCCCAAACTAGACACAAACGCTTTATCGCTGCCTGAGACAAAAGCCAGATTTAGGGATACCCTATCGGTTTCCCTTTCCAAAGATCGGCCGGTCGAGCTGGATCGTCATTGGCACTACTTTAAGCAAGCACTCTATGACTCTGCTACGGAATGCTGCAAAGTCACTCGTCAACCATCACACCGCTGGGTCTCTGCTGAGTCCCTCACGCTACTCGAACAGCGCCGTGCCATACCGAGTGGTTTAGAGTATGAGGACGATCGGAAGTGTCTTAGACTCCTAATCAAAGATAGTTTGAGACGTGACCGTGAGTCTTGGTGGAAAGAACGCGCCTCGGAGATGGAAAGAGCGTCAGCCATGAACAACATGAGGAGACTTTACCAATTGATTCGTGTCTGTGGCCCTAAGCCGCAAGGTCTGAGTGAAACCATCCTCGAGGATGATGGCTCGCGCACAACGAGCCTTCACAGACGTTTAGAAAGATGGAGAGAATATTTCTCTCAGCAGTTTAATCAGCACCGTCCCTCAGACACCGCCGACATCCCTCAATCCACTTTGCAGTGGACCGTGTCGCTAGCCCAGCCCAGTGTCGAAGAAATACGAAAAGAGATCCAACTACTAAAGCGACACAAGGCGCCGGCCCCAGACGAGCTACACCCGGTATTCTTCAAGGAAGGAGGCGAGGCAGTCGTAGCAGAATTGCGCGAGCTGTTCTCAAAGGTTTGGGTGGATGAGAGGGTACCTGCCTCCTGGGGCGAATCTCTAGTAATACCAGTCCATAAAAAGGAGCGCGGAACGAATGCTGCAACTATCGCGGAATTTCGCTTATTCCGGTGGTGGCTAAGATATTGGTCGCCATCCTCAGCAGACTTACCCAGATTCGTGAGGGCACTTCTCGCGAAGAGCAAGCTGGCTTCCGACCAGGGCGCGGATGTGTAGACCAGATCTTCGTTCTGCGACAGTTGCTAGAACACCGTCACCTGTATCAGCGACCTACCATTGTGGTGTTTCTGGATATCAGAGCCGCCTTTGACTCGGTTGACAGATCCGCCCTATGGAACTGCTTACTTCGCAATGGAATCCCATCGAAGTACGTCGCTATCCTAAAGGACCTATACGCACACTCGATAGGAAGGGTAAGGGCGTACGATAGCCTTTCAATGCCATTCAGCACCACAACGGGTGTAAGACAAGGCTGTCTAATCTCCCCGTTCTTGTTCAATTTCGCCATCGAGGACGTCCTCCGGAGTGCTCTCAGTAGTTTCTCCACGGGTGGCGTTGAGCTCCTACCAGGTGAGCGGGTTATGGACCTGGGCGAAGACCCAACATTTATCCAACAAGCTTTGGATATGATGGCAATGGAGGCATCTAAGTATGGGCTGTTCTTCTCGCAAAGCAAGAGTAAAGTGCTCCTTCAGGACTGGTCTGGTGAACTGCCAAATTTTGCTACAAATGATCTGATTCTCGAGCATGTTGAGCAGTTCAAACACCTAGGAAGTCTGGTGGTTGCTAGGGGTCGGATAGAGAAGGAAATCACGTCCAGAATTGCTAAGGCCAGACTGGTATTCGCTAAACTTAAGTGTCTCTGGAAGAGACGTGATTCGAGCTTGGGAATTAAAGGAAGGATATATTCCACCTCGGTAAGGACAGTATTGCTATACGGGAGTGAATGTTGGACAGTTCGCTCAGAAGATGTTAGGTGGCTTGAGGTCTACGACCAACGTTGTCTGCGAAGGATTGCTCACGTACGGTGGCAACACCACGTTTGCAACTCTGAGGTCAGGCGCCGCGTCTTAGGAATCAACGGTACTAGTGTTCAGACAGCCATTAACCGGCGTCGTCTCCGCTGGTTGGGGCACGTCCTGCGCATGAAACCCGAACGGTTACCACACCGAGCGCTTTATGCGTCAGCTGGTACAGACTGGAAAAAAGTAGCTGGCGGACAGCCACTAACATGGAAGAGTAGCTTGAAAAGGCTCACTTCTGGTTTAGCTAGGGTTGGACGAGCGCGCTTGCCTGGATGGGGTGCAAGAGAAGGTGAGAGTGTATGGCTTGACACATTGGCAACGATGGCAATGAACCGACATCAATGGAAAGAGTGCATCATCTCTATTACTCCCTAATATTTTCCTGTTGTTCAAAAACTTTATGAAAAAATCAAAAAAATGATGTGTAAATGGACAAAAAATTACCCACTGTTCCCCTCTCACTGTTTCTACCCGATTTGTACCACTACTCGCTTTGTACATTTCATTGTTTCTGTTGAACGGCACCATATCTGTATCACATTGTACAACTATACATCCCACAGCGTTAAAGTAAATATCTAATATAAATAAAATCAGAACCTCCAACATTTAGTTAACGAATACAGTCTATATGACCACAAGTCAAGACGAACGGTCACATGATCGGGTATTAATTTTAAAAAGAAGAGAGATGAACGTCATACGAAGAAAGATATATGTGTATCAAGTGGAAAACAGCAAAGTAACAAAACAACAACACAATTGTTTCTTACCATTTCCCCAAAATAATCATCTACAATAGATTCGTCACGTCTGACTGTGGGATAGGGGCCGATCTCGTGTAGCCTCATGATCTGAAACGAGAAAAGATAAAAAGAAGACCACCTGACCGTAAATTGGTTTCATTGTTACAGTAAGTTTTAAAATCTGAGCTGGAAATATGATTTCCTCGCAATTGTTGAAGATACGTAGATTTGAGTTAATGAATGAGACATATAGTAAAAAATTGAAGGAGTCAGGTGAGTATGGTATGGTATGAAAGCACAAGCCTGATCCAGGCAAAGTACCGAACAGTCAGAGACTGCACGTGGGCTATGATAATGTCAGGTTGCCCAGGCCTAGACAGACATAAGAAAAGGGAAATGGCATCGAGACTCCAGCTTGTTTCCGCATGCTGTTCAGTACCAGGGGAAATCAATATAGCTCGATGTTTGCTGAACAGGACAGAAGTAATGCACATTTAGTTATACGCAGGTAGACTAGCCACCAACTATCCGCCCAACACAAAATCTTCTAATAAAAGATGGTTGTTTATTGAGCAACTTACACCAATTCAAACGACGAGATGAACGCCTTCAACGATAATTTATACGCTCTTGGGGACGTGCGAAAAGCTCCGATATTGATGAATTAGCGGGAGATAGATTGGGCAGTTTAAATCCGTCTACATCACAATTACGTGGTGCGTTTGGGCTTGAAGGCCAACACGTAAATAATTGCGAACGGTTCATAAATTTCTGCGCACAATCTCGATTATTCATTAATAGTACTTCTTTACGCCATGAAAGATGTCAACGTGCCACCTAGCGCTCACCGGATGTATGTAAACCTTCGGGCTCAATTCAGCCACATTGCCATCGGTGCTTACTGGAGGTTGCATTGAGGACTATTGCTCCTTTTGGAATACCTGCATAGATTGTGAATGGAAATCGAATTGCTGTCGAAAAATTCTCCCAGCCTGCAGTCAAAGAAAGAATCACTCGCTCCAAGTTGTTCTGTGCAACAGCCTATGAAGGATGGCACACGATAGCGAGGATTATACGATACGCCACAATATCAAACTACGGACTACACAATTAGCACTAAGTTCCCATTGGATTTTACAGCGCTCAGTTGAAATTCTTCACCAATGGAACCAAATATATCCTGGTCCGAAATACAATAAGAACGTAGACGCGTAAGTTATTAACTTAAACGGAGCTTGAGAATATGCAGAGAAGGTCAAACAAACGGAAATAGCAAATAGTTCAATAGCTTATTACGGTATAAAAAGCGGGGAGCTTGTACAAACCGCAGGGTGGATTGTGCGGTGGATCGAAAAGAAAAGAATAGTAAAATGTTCGAGTTTCCAAGGCCTTATAGCGGGCCACATTCGCGTTAGCCTGCACCATCAGTGGATTTTTGTGACATTTGGACAGGTAGGGCGTCAACCGCTACCCACCACATCCTCTGGAACAGGGTCAGCTGAGACTGCGCGCGCTTGGACTTCCGATACTGGGATCTGGAAGAGCAATGAAACTGGAGAAGTGTTAGAGGGGTAGTGACGAAAATGCAAATGGCACAGAAAGAGAACTTACCGTTGCCACGAGGGGGTATTAGTGTCTTGGGAGTGGGAGATTTCATGGAGGTGGGAATCGAGGAGACCTTTGAAAGAACCGAAAGAAGTGGATTCAAAAAGCTTGCATGGAAGAGCATTCCATGGACTGCAGACTCGCACCGAGAAAAACCTGCGGCGACATTCAAGTCGGCTTTGCTGATGTAGCAATTTAAGTCCATGTCCTCGGAGATTTGTGCTGATGGATGGGACGAGTAGGGAGCTGCATGGATGGGAGGGTCGCTCAGTATCCGGTATGTAAGTATCATGTCTCCACGGAGAAGACGGTACGTAACGGAGTATGTGTTTAAACGGCGTAATCTCTCCTCGTATGGCAAGTGGCGCATACCGCGGACGACGCTTTATCCTTTTCTTGTCGAACGCGTTGAAGTGTTGTTTGCCCCAAACGGTAGGTAAAACAAGCTGAGTGACGGATGGGGAGAACGCTGCACTTGGATGCGTTGAATGGAAGATAGTTTCGTGAGGACCAACAATATAGGCGATCTAAGTCGTCTTGTAAGACACGGGAATCATCAGACGATTAAAGAGAGCGCCAAAGTTTGACATCATCAGCAAAGAGGAGGAACGGGGATTCAATGTCTTGTCCGATATCGTTGATGAAGATAATAAAGAGTCTTGGACCAAGAACAGAACCTTGCGGCAAACCACACTTGATTGGAAAGGGAGCTGAGTAGCAGTCGCGCACACGAACACAGAGAGAGCGATCGCATAGGAAGTATTTCATCCATGATACGAGGGATGATCCAACGCCGTAGGAAGCGAGTTTAAGGAGAAGGATGTCGTGATGCACACGGTCGAATGCCTTGGAGAAATCCAAAAATATAGCATCGACACCAGTGCCTTCGTCGACGGATTTCGTCCATTCATCTCGTGCGAGAAGCAAATTAGAGGTGCACGAACGTTTGGCCCGAAAACCGTGTTGCTGTTTGATTAAAATCCGATCCGTTTCGAAATGTGAGACAATGCGGTCAGAGACAATGCTCTCCGTGACTTTAGAAATCACTGATAACAGCACGATGGGGCGATAATTTGCAGGATCGGACCGGCTGCCGCCTTTAAATATAGGGCTTACAACACCTTCCTTCCAGGCTTGTGGAATGGTAGCCGAGTCCAAACAACGTTGAAAGTAAGTCGCCAGTAAAGGAGATATATGTGCTGCGGCTACTTTCAGGATTTTGGGATGGATGCCGTCGAGTCCTGGCGAGGAGTACTGTCGCAGACACAGAATCTTCTGATGAACTGCCTCAGGGGTGAACTTTATTTCCGGCATCACTTGCACGTCGCACGAGGGAAAAGAAAAGTGGGTAAGTTTCGCGGGATATGTAGGGTTAAAAATAGGAGCGTATTGTTGCGACAGCACAGTTGCAGCTTCCAAGGCGGTCGATGTGAGGCTGTGTGCGCTGACTAGGGATGGAATTCCTAGTTTGACCACGCGTCTTTGGTTCACAAAGTGGAACAAGCTTTTTTGGTTCTCCATAAATTTGTTGGATATACGTGTCATGATTGTTACTTGTTTGTGATGTACACCTTTTGCATACAGTTACTAAACTTTCATATTTACATTTCAGCTCATGTACTCTCGTTCTAGATAAGTAAAGCGTTACTTATTCTATACTAACGTGACTTCCTTTTGAACTCAATTCGGATCAGATTCTACAACGTTACAATTTACTTATCTATAACACGATGGATCCAACATTACGACCAAGATTCTTCGACGCCGATCCCAACTCACCAGATGCACCCAAACGCTGGAATCATTGGTTTCGCACATTCAATACTTATCTGAACTCTGTGGAGCCCTCCAAATCTGACAAACTCGAAACGCTCATTCATTTCCTGGATCCTCTGGTGTATGATAATATTGCGCACTGTGCCGATTACAATTCTGCGATAGATGCGTTGCGACAACTTTATATCCGCCCTAAAAATATTATTTATGCTAGATATCTCTTGCAAACGTGCAAACAAGAACCTGACCAAGACGTTGATCAGTTTGTGCTAAAACTAAAGTCTTTGGCCAAGGATTGTGAATTCAAAACTGTCACTGCAACGGAATATCAAAACGAATGTATCCGAGATGCTGTGATAAACGGAATTCAGTCCTCTTCTATTCGCGAAAAACTGTTGGCGCAGTCGGAACTCAGTCTAGACGGAGCACACAGACTTGCGAGATCTCTTGAATTAGCTCACAAACAGTCTCAGTCATATACAGGTAATCAGTCCCTCTCATGTTCAGCGATCCCATCCACACAACGGAAACCGGCCGAGCCCTCACCACAGTCTAATCTGTGTGGCGATCATACCACTGCTTTATCAACATCCATGCAAATTTGTTATTTCTGTGGTTATACCCGACATCCTCGTTCAAAATGCCCTGCACGAGAATCAGTGTGCAATATTTGTGGCAAAAGAGGTCATTTTCAGCGCGTATGCCGTTCGAAAACTAGACTCAATCACCATACAAACTGCGCGTTGATGCCAGTTTTATCATCTATGTCTGTTGCCGCTGCACCTGCTTGCTTATCTCGCACTATCACAACTGTTGAAATCAACGGAATTTCCCTCCGTGCTCTTGTCGATACTGGGAGTTCTTGTAGTTTTATCAGCTCTAACATAGTCAATTCATACAATTGGAAAGTTTACCCAAGCTCTTCAGTGGTCAAAATGGCGTCTATGACACTCTCTTGTAAAACGATGGGTTATTGTTCTGTATCCATTCAATACGGATGTGCCCTATATAAAAATTTCAAACTATTCGTACTACCTAATCTCTGCACTGAAGTCCTATTTGGACATGACTTCCTTGGTCTGCACTCCAAGATCGAAATTCCATTCGGTGGTGATCGTGATGCATTTACCCTCTGTGGCTTGACTGCTGCAAGCGTTGAATCTCCCTCACTCTTTACGAACTTGTCGCCAGCTTGCAAGCCTATTGCAACCAAATCGAGAAGACATTGCCCAGATGATGAACAATTCATAAGAACTGAAGTTGACCGCTTGTTGCAAGAAGGCATAATTGAATATTCAACGTCACCATGGAGAGCCCAAGTGCTTATCACAAAGAATACGAACCACAAACGTCGAATGGTCGTGGATTACAGTCAGACCATCAATCAGTTTACATATTTGGATGCGTACCCATTGCCGCGTCTTGATAAAATGATTGAAGAGATCTCACGCTTCGGAATTTATAGTACTTTGGACCTTTTATCTGCTTACCATCAAATTTCGATAGCTGCAACCGACCGTCCATATACTGCTTTTGAAGCTTCTGGTAGCTTATTCCAGTTTTGCCGCATACCGTTTGGTGTTACAAATGGTGTAGCATGTTTTCAACGCGCTATTGACGGCATCATTAAGTCCGAAAATTTGAAAAACACATATGCCTACATAGACAATGTCACGGTTTGTGGTAACACTCAGGAGGAGCATGATGCTCATTTCGAGTCGTTCATGAAAGCTACAAGGAAGTATGGAATAACACTTAATGATAGTAAGACTGTCACCGCCGCCAAGGAGATCTGTCTCTTGGGTTACAAGGTTTCCAAAGGTGTGATTAGACCTGACCCAGAACGTATGGAACCTATTCGTAAACTACCACCCCCACGTAACGCTAAAGAATTGCAACGCGTGATTGGAATGTTTGCTTACTACTCTCATTGGATACCTACGTTTTCTGACAAAATAAATAAACTGGTCAAAAACAAAACATTCCCTCTACCTGACGACGTCCATTCAACCTTTGAAAATCTGAAAAGCGAACTTGAATGTGCCATACTTATTACGATAGACTATAATGAACCATTGGTCATCGAAACAGATGCTTCTGATGTCGCCATTGCCGCTTCTCTTAGCCAAAACCATAAACCCATTGCCTTTTTCTCGAGGACACTCAATCCTAGCGAAAAAAATCACTCGGCTGTAGAGAAGGAGGCATACGCCATTGTTGAATCCATCAGGAAATGGAGGCACTATCTACTTGGTAGACCATTTAAACTGGTCACTGACCAGCGCTCGGTTGCATTTATGTATGGTGGCAGCCAAAAGAGTAAAATCAAAAACGATAAGATACAGCGCTGGAAAATCGAGCTTTCCGAATACAAGTATGATGTTGTGTATCGACCGGGTAAAGAAAACCATGTTGCGGACACTTTATCACGTAACATCTGTGCGTCCATTACTAACCCTGAACAACTGAAGGAGCTGCACACCTCACTCTGCCATCCAGGAATCACCCGAATGTTTCATTTTGTCCGGTGCAAAAATCTTCCTTATTCGGTAGACGATGTCAAACGAGTCATTGCCAATTGCAGAGTGTGTGCTGAACTAAAGCCAAGGTTTTTCAGGTCTTCCGGTACCCTCATAAAAGCCACACAGCCTTTCGAGCGTCAAAGGTCCTTTACCTTCAAGTACTCGAAATCGATATTTGTTAACATTAATAGACGAATTCTCTCGATTTCCTTTTGCCTTTCCATGTGCGGATATGTCATCAGCTACTGTGATTGGCTGTCTCACACAACTTTTCACATTGTTCGGGATGCCTGCCTATATCCACTCTGACAGGGGTTCGTCATTCTTGTCTTCTGAACTCAAAAACTTTCTGACTGAGAAAGGAATCGCCATGAGTCACACATCAGCATATAATCCACAAGGCAACGGCCAGGTAGAACGTCTCAATGGCACACTTTGGAAAACAATCAGCCTTGCTCTGAAAACTCATAATTTACCGATAACTCGTTGGGAGACTGTTTTACCTGATGCTCTACACAGCCTCCGGTCATTGCTGTGCACATCTACGAACCACACACCTCATGAACGCATGTTTCAATATGCTCGACGCTCTTGTTCTGGGACCTCTCTGCCTTCTTGGCTAACTACGCCAGGTTCGGTCCTCCTGCAGCGATGCGATCGGTCATCTAAGTATCAACCGTTGGTGGAAGAAGTGGAGCTTCTGAGTTGTAACCCTCATTACGCTCGTATTGCTCATCAAGATGGCAGAACGGAAACTGTATCACTCCGCCGTTTAGCCCCAACAGTTCGGGAAACGACAACAGACCCTTGTGATCATCCTGACTCCGATACAAACATCGAACAAAGGACCTCGGATGTAACACAGGAAGACCACAACAATAATTCCCGATCAGTGGAGATGTTGCCGATGTCATCGCATGAAACCCTTATCCCTACTTACCCGGAACTACTAGAAAAGCAGCAACGGGTTCGCCCCTACGATCTGAGAAATCGTGAAGCCTAAAATTAATTTGGCCTTCAATCGTACGAGCTGACTCAAAACAAAGCCGGGGTGAATGTCATGATTGTTACTTGTTTGTGATGTACACCTTTTGCATACAGTTACTAAACTTTCATATTTACATTTCAGCTCATGTACTCTCGTTCTAGATAAGTAAAGCGTTACTTATTCTATACTAACGTGACTTCCTTTTGAACTCAATTCGGATCAGATTCTACAACGTTACAATACGCAATTCATATTGAGTTTTATCTTGGCAGCTGAGGTATGTACAATAGTTTCGCAATGAACTGTAGTTTTCCCAGTCATTTTTGTTTCTTCCTGTCCGATAACATCGCCATGCCAGGTTTCGCTGTGCTATGGCTTTCTTCGTTCGGCTGCGAAGGAATGAGTCCGGTTTCTTATGATGAAAAGGCTTCTCGTGGCTGGAAGCGCGCAGCAAAACGTGCCAGTGAGTGAGAAACGTGGTCCAAGCAACATCGATCTTGTCAGACATTAAGAAGTCCCATGAATTGGCAGCAACAAGTTCGTGGAACAATCCTATGTCGGTAATCCAACGAGTTTGTGGACGGGTTTCATTAAAGTAGTCCATGAATGTAACGAAAGTTAATGTCAAAACAACATGGTCACTATGGCCGAGAGGAGGAGTAAAGGAAAGATTCTCAATCATTAACTCTTCATTTGTGATGATAAAGTCTAGAATGGATGGTGCATTCATGTCCCGAAACCGAGTCGCTTCACGAACGTGGTTGTACAATGGATAGTTTGCTAGTAAGTCAGACAGTTCAGCGGCAAACGGTTGAGAAACAAGGTCTCCACAAAATCTAGGACAATTGAAGTCTCCCATTATTAGGATGTGGGAAAATCGTTTGTTTAGAGCGTGCCGAAGTGAAGAGATAAGGAAGGAATCAAGCTGTGCATGGCTACTGGGTGGTCTATAAACAACCGCAATCAGGAGAAGACTGTCTTGTTTGAGTGACGTTTGGCACCATAGAACATCAGAGTACTTACTTTACTTTACTTTTGTGCGGCTGGCTCCACGAGTGGATTAGCCGGCTTCATTGATTTATCGGATCGCACGTTGAGACATCGTCATGAAGTTTCTTGGGGATAGTGTACAAGTGATGTCCCCAGCACCACTCGGTGTTTGTTCGAGTACACCTCTCTAGCCTTTGCACAGCCAAGTGCAACCTACAAGGCAGCAGGGAGCTGGCAGATAAACGCGCTGTGCGCCAGTTATCTACCTACGGGGCTTCTCTCCGGATTTTTTCCTCGGGGTTTTCTCCCGAAGCCTTTCCCGCACTCGGGTAACCCACAAGGCAATGGGGGTTTGGAGTCAGGGTTTTCCTTCCCCTAAATGGATTGCCAGTAGCTGACGAGCTCCATCTGCCCGGAGCTAACTGGTTTTATGGCGCCAGTCACCCGCCTTCGCCCCTTCTCCTGTCAGTAAGAGCAGTTCCGCCGGGCTTGTGAAAGCCACTCGTGCAGGCCAGGAGTTGGACTTTGTTGTCAGAGGCTATTTGAGACGCACGCCACGTGGGAGCATTTTATAGATAGTAGGCGGCTCATTCCTACTACCACCCCCGGCTGTGACAACCTTTGGAACCAACATCAGAGTCACATAACGCAGGGTCACTCAATGGTTCGCAACGAAGTGATTCATGATAATAGAGCAGGACACCACCTCCTCTTGTTGCACGATCCCGACGAAGTAAAGACATATTGGGGAGGGTGAGTTCCGCATTAAGAACTGCGCTCGATAACCAAGTCTCAGTGACGGCTATTAGGTCCCATGCACAAAGGGAGTGGCGGTAACGGAGCTCCGGGAGTTTGCTCATAAAACCAGCAGCATTTGTGTAACAGCATGAAAGGCTGCGCGATTGCAGTGTACAGTGTGCGATTTGAAGGTGCACTTATTCCACCGGCCCCGATGAAGCTGGCTCCTGGGAGTTTTTTGAAACAGTCGTGTGTAATTCGCTAGCAGATTGGTCTCCATCCGACGCGACTGGTGATTGTAGACGAGGCTGTGGTTTGTCGACTGCGGAGCGAAGTCGAACCCCCGTGTGTGCGAGGCGCATATCCTCTGAGAATGGCGCAGATACGTCAGGAGAGGGGGGTACCGCTGTGTTTAGGGGTTGCTTGGGTTTTGGCTTGTCAGCAGCCGCTCGCAAGCGAATTTCCGCGGGGGCTAGGTGTTTAAATTGGTACCACGCCTGTAGAGCAGTGTGAACCATATCTTCAGAATGAAAAGTAATTTTCAATATCCTTAGACCCTGGCCTTTGTAACTGAGCGAATTCGATAAGCGTTTGACGGCAGTAGTAAGACTACCGGAAATTCTGCTTTGCGACTGAATAAAACGCCACTGATCATAGTCGTGTGTCGCAGGTTTAGCGGCATCGTCATCGACGAGTTCCGGAACGCCATAGAGAAAGATACTTTTTTGTCACTTGCCTATTTCCAATTATACGACGGCTGCTCTTTCAGTTGGCGTTCACTCCAGGGAATGTCTGGATGTATACGAATTGCAGTTGACCCCCGGTTCAAGGTGTGAGCGGCAAGCAAGACATTTTCGATATCTTCCATTGCGTTGAGCGTTACTCTTAGAAGTCTCGGTTCGCCAAAATGTGGTGAGTTCAGGTGACGTGACAAACGTACTAAACTTACTGGATTAGCAGACACGTGAAGGGTATCGCATAATGCAAACCATTGCTGTGTGTCAGCTTGCTGACGAGTTTTAAAGCAGGGAGACGTAGTTTCCGGCACATTAGAGCATATTATTGTCAATGAATCAGACTGACCAGGGAAATTCTGAGAAGCAACTGGCTTCCTAGTCGATGACATCACTTTAGTGAATTTCTCTGTAGAAAGAGGAACATCACTTTTGGTTGCTGGTGAGTCTCCCGCGACTAACGACGCGAATGTGGGAACGGGATGAGGTGCGAGTTTTTCAATCTGCAACGGTTGAGAATTTGAAGAAACATTTATTCCCTCTAATTGGCTCAGTCGCTTTTCAAGGGATGCTATTATTTTCGATTGTTGATCTAACAGTTTATGCAGAAAACGAACAATGGGGTTGTTTGTACAGGCTTTGCAAAACCAGAGCATAGTTGAATTTTTTTGATGGGCAATAAAATCAGCAGGCGTCAAACCTGAGCAACCAGAATGAAAGCGGGTACAACAAATGCTGCATACTATTCCTTCTAAAACCGAAGTTAAACATCCAGTTTCCCCGCAAACGGCAAGTCCCGGTGAGCTTTTGGATTCCTGAGATTTCTTACGAGTAATTGGTTGATTTGGCGTAGTTGACGAGTTACGACGAACAGTTTTTGAGCCACGGAGAACCATTGTCAGTAATGTAATATTGAAAACTTAAATTAAACACAAATAGCATACCCAAACACCACGTAAGACGAGCAATTTCACGTCATTAGCAGTAATCAGTATCAGTATCACAGGGCGATAGTCGACCAAGTCGAAACGAGTGCCCAGATTCTTTCGGAGGTGTGCTTGAAAACACCCACCACTACCAGGATTGATTCGTTAGTAACACAGGCGTGTGTAACTGTGAATGGAAGATGGGAGATGTCTCATCACCGAAAGGTGAGAGAGTTATGCATGTTGCATGTCCAATCGAATTAAAAGACGATGGACAGCAGTTTATTTACACAAATGCGAAAAAATGAAAAAAGAAACTCTTTTTTGTGTTTCAAAAAAAAATGTTTTTCGAATATTTTTGTGTTTTTTTTTCATAAAAATGAGGGAATTAGTCTTAAGGGTAATGCTCCGGGAAGAGCTCCTGCCACCGTTCGTCCAGCCCATGTTTGAACGCAATTACTGAAGTTGCCAAGATTAGTTCTGCGGGAAGTGAGTTCCAAGCGTTCACTATACGGATGCTAAAGAAGTGCGTTCTGGATTCGAGCCTGGTGTGCTGTTTACTTAGCTTAAAACTGTGCCCTCGTGTACCAACCAAAGGAGAGAACCGAAAGAAGTCATCGAATTTTAAACAACTTAGTCCTTTGACAACCTTAAAGGTCTCTATAAGATCCCCCCTAAGTTGCCTCCTCCTAAGTGAGAAAAGTCCTAGTGCTAATAGACAATTTTCATAATTGGTGTGTGCTAACCCCTCGATCATGCGAGTGGCCAGCTTCTGTACCTTTTCTAGCTGCACTATATCCTTCTGGTAATACGGCTTCCAAGCCTGGATACAGTATTCTAAATGTGGCCTTACTATTGCCTTGTAGAGGGGCAATAGAACCTCAGCTTTTCTGCAAGTGAGGGCTGAACGTAGTCGAAAGAGTTCCCTCCTGGCCCTTTGAGCTGCAGCAGCACATTGGTCAGCCCACTTGAAGTTTGCGGAGACTACGATTCCTAGGTCCTTAGTAGACTTTACCCTACGGAACTCCGTGTGAGCTGAGGGCGTAGACACAATCATGTTGCCTGCTAGTGTAGAGAGCAAGTGACTCTTATCTAGGTTAGGGGAAGGTCCCATTTACCCGCCCATGCTGTTACAGCTTCCACATCACTTATCAGATCGGAGTTATCCGACCTACCGACAATTTTAACGTCGTCAGCAAACATATAACAGGGTGAGCGCAGTTGGATGGCTAGATCATCAATGAAGATGAGGAACAGCAACGGCCCCAAGACTGAGCCCTGGGGAACCCCACTCGTTACATGCGCACTTGCGGAGTAAGTATCATCTACCCTGACAGTAAAGGAACGGTCGCTAAGGAATGCTCGAATCCAGCCCAGAAGGTTCCCTGATACTCCTATGGCTGAGAGTTTGAGAAGCAAGAGCCTACGGTTGACTGAATCGAAAGCCTTACTAAAGTCGAGATAGAAGACTTCTACAGCTATACCATCATCCATCCTCTTCGTAACCTCGTTAAGAAAGCTCAACAAATTTGTCAGACATGACCTACCTTTTAAGAAGCCGTGTTGTGCGCCATTCAAAAGAGAGTGTTTGGTTAGATATCCACATATTTTATCGCGGATCAATCTTTCCATAACCTTACATAGTACACTAGTGAGGCTAACCGAGCGGTAATTATTGACCGCCGAGGAAGCTCCTCCCTTATGGATAGGTACTACAACGGCTGTTCTCCAGTCCAAAGGAAGGGTGCCCTGACTGAGGGATGATGTGAAAAGTTCTGTGATCGGCACAGCTAACATAGGCGCTAGCAGTCTGATCATTCGTGGATGGATGCTATCGGGCCCAGCCGACGTGTTGTAAGCCAGGCTGGCCAATATATTCTCAACAATGTGTACCTCGAATGTAAGGTCAGAGCAAAGGGGGCGATCAGAGAGTACACATTGGAGTGATGGCTCAGATGCATTCGAGTTATAATCTCGGCGTTGTACGCCTTGAAAATGCGCGGAAAACAATTGAGCCCTTTCATTGCTTGCAATGACGGCTGATCCATCGTCCTTTCTCAAGGTACCTACACCTTTTCGTGTTGACCCTTTAGATTGAACGTAGCTGTAGTAACGTTTCGGATGAGTATGGGCCTCTTGAGCGAGTCTCATTTCGAAAGAAATCTTTGCTCCACGTATCTTGGAAACAGCTATGTTTCGCGGTTCTTTGTAACGGGCCCAAGTCCCACATGAGGGAGTACGCTTATAACGCCTCCATTTGCGTCGCGGTGACGTACGCTACGGGAAACTGAGGCTGACCACCATTGAGGTTTACCTTTTTTGCGAACGGGTAAGAGAGGAGCGAATCGATCCTGAAGTTGAAGGATGTTATTCTTGATCTGCCCCCACATCCCATCCACATGGTCAATGTTTTGCCATGGGAGTAGCGCTGCTGCCTTTAATAGGGAAGCAGGGTCGATCCTATGGAAGCTTCGAGACATCTTAAGTGGGGGTTTACCAAATGAAAGAAGTAACTCGCAGGCTAACACTACGTGGTCGCTCTTTCCTAGTGGTGGCAGTACGACCAAATTTTGTATCCCGCTTTCAGAATTAGAAATAACTAGGTCAAGAATAGACGGAGACTGACCCTCGCGGAATCTAGTTGGTTCGTTTACGTGTTGGTAAAGTGCATGGGAGTGTAACCAGTCCAGAAAATCGTTTGCAACTCCTGGGGCATGCGAGGTTTGGTACTCCCAGTTTATTTCGGGTAGATTAAAATCGCCGAAGATTACAACACGTGGTGATACGGCTAAAAGAGACGAGAGCTGAATTTGCAAAAGAGCATCTTCTTTCAAACTAGTGCTCGGACTACGGTAGATGCAGCTTACAACTATACGCGTGCATCCATGTATGAGCAAGGCAGATATTATCTGCACATTCGTTGTAGAAAAAGAAATACTTTTCTCGAAGGGAATAGCGTTATCAATAAGGAGCAACGCCCCTCCAGCTAGCTTACCCAGGGGTCGATCGCTTCTTACGGCGCTAAACCTATCCGCGATTAAAGCTGGTATGTGGTCATCATTAGACAACCATGATTCCGTGACACCCACAATTTTGCAGTGGGTGTCGTCAACTCTACAGAGGAGTTCAGCCCATTTATTTCTAATGCTACAAGCGTTTGTATAGAACAAAAGAGCACTATCGGGTGGGGCCAGACTCCCGGTGTTAGGGCTACCTAAGAGCTCTTTGTCCTCGGGCGTAATGCCCGAGGCTGCTTCGCGTTTTTTGAAGGCTGAATTTCATCAAGAGATACAGCATTCATTTTGAAGCAGACGACAACTCTTGGCATCTAGTTCCATCTTCATGGTCTGAGTCACTACAACTCATCCAAGATTCGTCCTCTAAAGGACGAAGCACGACAGTGGCGCACTTCAATGTTGGAGTAAAATTCTCCTGTTTTAGCGTTATCGCCACACTTTTGTCATTTTCTAAGCTTCGACTCTGGAGCGAGTTACTGCTAACTTAGACTTTCTAGCTCTAATTGGGCTAGAAGTTTTCAGGTGTGCCGGGGTGTCAGGTTGTACGACGCATTTTCCCTCGACGCAGGTAAGCTTCTCTGCTTTCGAGAGGAAGTAGTCGCGATCACATTGCTTTGTGAATTCGACCACAATTGGCCGCGGCGATCTGGTAGATGCGTCGTTTGGGCCACCCCTCCATTTCCCGACCCTGTGAACTCGCTTCAGCGGAGTATTAGGTCGCATGCCTGAAGCACGGAGAAGGTCTATAACCTTTCTCCGATCGCTTCCCTTACGAGCCTTTGATTCTCGGATAAAAGGCTCAACCTGCGTTAAAATCAGGACATTTTTAGTTCGCGTTGAGCTAACTTGGTTCCTGGCTTGCAGCTCAGCAACCACTTTTCCTAAATGGTGGACTTCCCGAGCTAGAGCGCGAACCTCCTTAGTCGGGCTGATGTGAACAGCCCTATTTTCTTTAACTTTTTTCCATGGAGCCTTTGGGGGACAGGAAGATGGCGATGATTTCGCCTTCTGTGTTCTCAAAGGAGTGGTATGCTGGCTGGAGGTAGACGGGACCCCTGACTCAGCTACATCCGCAAACGTTTTGGGTTTCGCAGATGGACGAGGAGGAGAACGCTTACGTTCCTCGAGACGCTTACGTTCCTTAACCAAAGTTTCAACGGACTTCATACAGTCAGCACATAGCCATGTAAGCCATCGATTGGCCGCATAAACCTTAAATTGTGCTGACGACAGTCCACAGCATTTGGGATGAGCCCAACGCAGGCACACGTCACACTCTATACCTTTGGAAACCTTCTTGTTGCAGCTAGAGTAAAGGCAAAGACAAGAATTTTGAATCATTTTGCTAATGTAATCGATGAATCAGAAATTTAATGAATTTCGAAAAATTTTGCAGCGTGGAAACAAAAATTCAAACCGGGCGCGGGTAAGGTCAAGTTGCACAGGACGGTTCAGTTCAGTTCAGTTTGCACAGGACTGTATGTGGCTAACGAGCCAATCGAGCGTCCAGATTTCTTTCGGTGGTATGCCACAGAAGAGCGTCCACCACTTTAAACAATATTTTCACAAATATCTTCTGGTATGAGAGTAATCTGGAATGCAACAGAAAAACTCCCCTCACCAATAGGTGAGGAGAAGCATTAGTGCGTTTCAAAGACAACATGAGGATCATACCAACTATTC
>JACCGJ010013326.1:0-50454 GCA_013407085.1 Atriophallophorus winterbourni
TTAAAACTGAGATGCTGGACGCTGTCTCATGTTGACAGTATCCAGTTGGGACTCAATGACAATTGAGAAGGCGATTCTCCACAATTGATGGTATTAAATTATATCCTAGTAGGTCTTATCAATTTTGCAATTTCACTCCTGCAATCTATGCAGAACATTCGCAGATAGCACCAAATAAAACTAAGTCATCTCGTGGTCGCAAATTAACTCACTTGTGGGACTTTACAAGAATTCAGTGTATGGCTGAATTTTATGTCCACATCGTCGTTGAACAGACGAGGATCCGATCTGGAGAAGGCGAAAATGGAAAAAAGATTCAGTGAGATATTCGTGAAAATCGTTAACCACTTAAAGTTTAACTTGTGAGATCTTCCTTGCTAATTTACAAACAAATTTGGCTTTTATCTAGGCTCAATCAACGAAAACATGTGCGGTACTTATGTAATTTGGTGATGAGTTAATGTATCAAAAAATAATGATTATGCTTTCTAGTGTTAATGGTTTCTACGAAGCATGCTCATCCTACTACGATGGCGCTGCCTACGGTGACTGGGCCTTGTTTACAAAACGGAATACGGTCGTATGCTTCTTCATGCTACTTCATGCTGAGTTGATAACAGGCAGATCGTACTTGCGGTACAAAGACGTTTGCTCTTGACATTGACCATACTAGTAGGGAAGAACTTGCTCTTGTCCACTCAATTCAAAGGCACTGTGTAAAGCGTCGCCTGCAAGCTAGGAAAGAGTAGACATTGTTCTCAGCTGCTGAACCCAGCTCATGCCGTCGTCATCGAGCAACTGATATTGTTAGTCCGCGTACTAGCTATCGATCTGAGATTCTTTCCCCAGATTCACATTGTTCGTTCAATTCAATCGCTGTGGAGCCTGAAACCATCATGTGCTTGTCATGTACATCCAAGGTCGACATCGAATGAAGGAGGCCAACAATCAGTTTTCATGTTTACTTTCAATTTTACTCGGCAGTGTCAGATCGAACATCCAGGATGACATCTACATCAATATACGTCGTTGTTATTCAGCAATTTTGAGGATAACCTTCAAATGAATGTGATGTCGCACCCTCTCATATTACCAATTTTTCGAGAAAGGACAGCTGCCCAGACGATTTTCTTGCATTCGAAAGAATTTGTTAAGTTTAGTCAGCGTTCACAGCTCAAAAAATCATACTATTGCATGAAGTAATAACAACCGCATTTGCGGTAGAAAGCACACATGACGGTAAAGCGCTAGAATCGGGTTTCAGACATCAGTGATTATCAATATACTCTTTATCTTAATAGCGCTACATGTCAAACCTACAATTTATTGGCCTACAAAGCGTTCTGAATTTTTTAGATCAGCGGAACAAAAAATACTGCATCATTTTCCAACCTTGCTCATTTGCATAATAGTGTTTTCCAAACACAAATTAATTGTCCTGTCAAGATGGGGTGTGACGTTTCAAAGTGAGAATGCCACCGAAGATACTGTGAAATTAAGCACGACAAAACAGCATTATGTACTACTTTGAAACATTTCAGTCAAGCGATTTCATTAGGAGAGTGAAGCAACTGCCTCTGAAGCAATCAGCATAAGTAGATTATAGATAAACTGTGATAGTAAGATAAGATTCTACTACTTGACAGAACGTAGTATCGTGCAATCAAACTCGTAAATGGTTTCCAGAAGCTAACGCACGACGACCGAATTCAACCGCTACACTCTTTCACACTTATTCAAGTAATCATTTGAAGTGATGTACTACTTACAGACAAAATATACATACTCCAAATCACCCGATGAATCTTTTTTAACACAACTCAGTGACATTACAAACTTCCGATCCCGTATTGACTGTCGCCGATAATTTGATTCCGTGTCTGTTTCCTTTGGAATGCTTTCCCCGAAACTATTGTTACTGCATCCAGTATCGAAACATTTTATTCCAAATTAAGACATGAGACTGCGTGGATATGTAATGAACCAGTTTAACTTTGTATCTTCGTATTTTGTACATACACTTTTTGGCCTTGTATGGTTATTCCTTTTTTGGCCATGTACACTTCAATCGTACTAATGCTTGTACAATATACTTTTTGTCAGTTAATAAATAATTTCGAACTCTCGGACTTTGTCTTCTTCCATGGTTGCGAAGTCTGCGTGCGTTACTCCATGCCGGAATCGTGATTAACGTATCCTCCAACATTTTAGCGAATTCTTCATCTTGGATTCCATCTCTTGGATTTTGCTATGTGGATTATCTCGCTATAGTTGGACTTCACTAGATCTCTCTTTGGACATTTGCCCGTTTGGCCTTTCAGTGAGTTCATTCCATTTTGGCTGTATTTTGTGTAGTGTAGACTTATATTTTTGGTCCACTACATGTTCCACAGAGTTCCACAGTTCAAACTGGAAAACCTTACAGATCACGCTTTCAAAAAGCTAATATTAGCTTTTGGATTGCAGTTTCCCAATGACCATGTGTTACCAACAAAAGTTTTATCAAATCTGGAAGCCGACTCCGACATGACATTACAGAGTGTCAGTGAAGAACATCAGAGATTGCTGAATTTTAGGCATGATTCTAAGATGATAGAACAGCATGCATGACCACCAGTCTCAAATATAAATGCGATTCAATTTGATAAGAGACACCTTAGAATTTCAATGCAACAGATTACAACAGGACAAACCCGTGAGTGCATGCCGGCACTGTGGAGTACTGCTCAATGGACGGTTTTGCAGATATGAGAAATACAAGTCACAATTGCGGAATTGTTGGTAATATAGAGAAAATGTGTTGCAGAACGTTTTCGAAGCGTATTACAAATAAACCGAATAGCTCAAGAATCAGAAGCATTTCAAACTTGGTTTTCACAACTACCGGTTTAAACGCAGTGACTCGAAGGAACTACATACGCATTCGTATCAACGGGGCACTGATAAATCTGCTACTAGATACGGCTTCTGCATTGACAATAATCTTCAAAGCATTGTGGCAACAATTACGATGCCGAAAATATGAAGAAACAACGCATACTGTCAGATCAGCATCTGTTGAGCAGTTCAGTTGCGTGGGTGAGCTGCAATGTAACTGTTCCTTTCGTGGCGTTCATTGTTATGGTTATTGTTACATTATTGAACTCGATTTTTCAATATACTTGGAATTGACTGGATCAGTAAACCTAATTTATGGAGATTTCCAATTTGGGATATTTGCGAACCATCTAACGTCAATAACCCGCCATGTTCAGGTTATAACGTTTCACTGCTAAGTAACTTGAATAAATCTGCCATCACTTTACATTTGATGAACACATATCCTCAAGTATTTTCAAACACGCTCGGGCGATGTAACAAAATGAAAACAGTTTTGTATATTCGTTTGGGAAGTCGCCCAGTTTTTCGACCTAAACGTCCAGTCCCACATGGTTCGATAGAAACCGTCACCGCGAAGTTTGATCGACTAGAAAGTATAAGAGTGATACGTCCTGTCTCTTACTCTGCGTGGGCAGCCCCTATAGTTACTGTCAGAAAACCGAATGGAGCCGTGCGAATATGTGCTGACTTTTCAATGAGGCACTAGAAACTCATCAGTACCCACTACCAATTCCAGAAGACTTATTCGCGAAACTGAATGGTGGACAAGTTTTTTCTAAGATCGATATTTCTGATGCATACTTACAAGTCAAGGTTCAAGATGAATGTAAAGAACTTTTGAATATGAGCACTCATAAAGGTCTGTATCCCTACAATAGACTACCATTTGGAGTAAAATGTGTCCCGGCCCTATTCCAGCAAGTGATGGACACAATGTTGACAGGTCTTGATTTCGCGACGGCATATCTTGATGACATGATTATTGTAAGCCGTACAAAACAAGAACATTTAAATTATTTGGAGGTTGATTTCAACTGTTAGCCGAATATGGATTTCATGTCAAGTGTGAAAAGTGTTCCTTCGGTATGCCTCAAATGACATATTTGGGAACAGTCATAGATCGTATGAGTATGAGACCAGATCTGTCGAAGGTTGCTTCCATAGAAAAAATGCCGACACCTTCCATTAAAGCAACCCTTCAGTTCTTTTCGGGTTTGGTTAATTAATTTCACAACTTTGTACCCACGCAGACTGCTAAGCGGGGGTGGTCGAACGAATGTCATCGGCCATTTGAACGAATAAAGGAAGTCCTAAAATCTGAGCCTTCTACTGACGCACTAGATTATCTATGACGGCGACGCGTCGGAATACGGATTTTGAGCAGTCCTACTACACAAAATGCTCGATGGTACACAAACATCTGTGCAACATGCATCATTAACCACACCAGAAAAGAACTATAGCCAATTAGAAAAGAAGGGCAAGCCATAGTTTTTTGCAGTTCGAAAATTTCACAAAATGATTCACGGCCCGAAGTTCACTCTATGTTTCGACCATAAACCACTTCTTTCAATCTTCGCAGTTAAAGGTGGGATCCCAGTTCACACATCTAATCGATTACAACGCTGGGCCACGATACACATTGGATATAATTTCACCCTCAAATTCGTGAATACCAAGAGTTTCGGTCACGCAAATGCGTTGTCAAGATTAATCTCAATGCATAATAACAATAATCCAGAAGAAGAAATGATAATTGCTAATGTTTCGGATAAAAATCATCAGGACACATATGCAATCTTCAAACAAGCTTTTGATTAAATACCAATCACGTTTGAGCGAGTCAGCCAAGTGATATCGAGAAGTGAAACAATTCAAGCAGTCTTGCAGTATATGAATTGTGGTTGGCCTGCCCTATTAACTGATAAAAAACTGAAGGAGTTTGCAAACATAAGATTTGCTCTCACCGATGTTCAAGGATGACTTATGATGTAAAATCGTGTGGCTATACCTGAAGTCTTACAGGAAGAGGTACTTAAACAGTTTCACATGGGCCATCCAGGAATCAGTCGCATGAAAAGCATTGCACGAAGTTACGCTTACTGGCCGTTTATGGACCAACAAATAGAAACATTTGTCAGAGAATGTCACAGTTGTTGCAAGACCACCAAAATGCCTCGCAAATGTGAGCTTAGCCCATGGCCAATACTAGAAGGCCCGATTGAAGGTATATATTACTTCATCATTGCTGATGCGTATTCGAAGTGGCCCGAACTGTTTCCAATGAGAGTTGCTTCAGCTCAATCGGTGCTATCCACTTTGAAAAATCTATTTTTGAAATTTGTAGCACCCAAAACGCTTGTGTCTGAAAACGGCTCACAATTTACATTTTCTGAGTTTGAGTATTTTTGCAGCTCGCGCGGAATAAAACATGTCTTTCACCCGCCTATCACGCCCAGTCAAACGGACAGGTTGAAAGGTTTGTGGACACATTAAAGCGAGCAATAGCCAAAGCAAAGTTAGATGGAATGTGTCACGACTTCTCGGACACATCCTTGATATCTTAGAGATCAACACCAATACATGCCAAAACGATAACAGGTCACCAGCGGAACTATTTTTCGGAAGGAAGCTGAGGCTCACATTTGATGTCATAAAACCAGTAACTGTGCGACAATCGTAAGATGGAACATCAGTTTAACAAGTATCATGGTGCAAAACACAGAACGTTGGAGATGGAGTTTATGTACGCAACATACGATACAATCTGGAGGAATGGTTACCAGGAACAATAGTCAAGAGAGTTGGAAAAGTTATATACAAAGTACAAGTCAATCATCGGAGACCACGAAACGCTAACGTAGCGAAAGCCGATCTCGCCTTAGTTAGGATTCCACTAGATATTTCAACCGAACCAGAGACCAGACCAAAATCTCTTAACGAAGTACTCAACAATACGCCACCTAAAACCCGCCGTTTTTCAACCCGCACCAGGCCACCAATCACTTGTTTATCTATCAACCCGTGATACCCGAGATATCAATCAATCTTCCCATGTGTTAATTGCTTATCAAAAGGGGGAGGTGTATTATTGAACGAACTATCGATCAAGCATCAATGAAGATCGATCGTAAGTGCATATTGCGATTATCGTTCATTGTGATATTCATTCATTCGTTCAATACACGAATTCAGTTACTGTTGTGTTCTGTCGAACCCAAGGGTTGGCCAGTAGTAGCACATTACAGATATCACAATACGAAGGACTTGAAACAGTGGAGGAATGGTAAAATAAGTTGTGACTGTAAGCCACTGTTGGATAAAGTTGGCACGAGTAACCTGTTCAATCACATGAGCCCCCATTCATGTAGACTGGGTTTAAAACCCATGACTATGACTATAAAAGCTCATTTGCATGCATCTCCGTCACACACACCCCACGACCGGTTTTGTGCTGTTTGCACTCATCAGGTATGGACAGTAGGATCAGGATCAGCATGCGCTTGAAACAGTGAAAGGATGGTAAACAATTTGCGCTTGTATGCCACTTTTGGATAAGGTTGGTACGATTAAACTGTTGAATCGTATGTGCCCATACGCATGTAGATAGGATCGAACCAATGGCCATGAACATTGAATTCTCATTGAACAGGTGGTCTATCCTTTCTGCACTTTTTCAATGCATGGGGATCCTGATTGTACACAGTCCCTACCTGATAAGTGAAAAACTTTAAGAAACCTGTCGTGTGTGATTGAATTGGATGAAAATGAGTATCCTTGTTTATGCCCATGTGTTTGAACTCATCTTTCATGTGTTTGGGCACTTTTGCTTGTACTTGTTGGTCATGCAATCAATTATTCAACAAGCACAGCTTGTTAAAATTCGTGCACGTTTCCCAAAATTGTTCAACCTCGATGCAATTCTCACTGTGAACCTCTGTCGAGGAACCCACAACTATCAGTGCCTCGAGTTTTATCAAATTTTCTTCGAAATCACCTCAAGTCTGGCTCTCATCATTGAAGCTTTCGAAATAACTTCATCAGACTGTTTCTTGCGCTCGTTAGTTACACGCAGTGTATTTAGATCCCAAATGATCTCAAGTTTAGTTAGCTCGCATGCTAGTGCCGAAACATTCTGACTAGTCGTCTTTCCGAGCTGCTTAAAACATGAATATTCCATCAATTTTTCAAATTGGGTTTTATCAGATTGTGAAAGAAATTTCCAGCTGGGTTGATCATACATTTGAAGCTAGATCTAGATTCAATAAATTTTTCGCACTGAATCTCGTTTTAGTTTTTTTAATTTTTCATTGTGTAACATTTTTTCGAAAATTGTTAGAGATAACAAATCTGAGTGGAATTTTAAGCAAGTATTCAAAGAACATTGCAGATTCAAGTACGTGCACGTTGCGAGGTTTTTAATTTGCTGAGTCATACTTTTGTATACGGTTACCGATACCAAATGAAAGCGATTTTCTTATGCGAAATCGAAGAAGATGTCAAGTCTCACAAAATAGTCAAACGGTGATATTTGTTGACCTCCAATCGATTGGTACCATCGATTTAATTTATCGCCAAATAAACGCTTGCAATGATGATTAACCCTCGCCAAGGTCAAGTTAGTAGAACGCTGGTGCTCAAGCCATTAACTGAATTTGGTCACCTGAAATTTTTACGGTCAGCTTCGTTGTTGAATTAGCTAGATTTATTCGTGCGCGGAATCACATCAAACAACTTGCGTCGGTCGGGAGCGAGATCATAAGATATTGTTATCCAAGGGTGTCTAAGGGATGTGGATGGCAGTTAATTTCTCACCCTTGAGTACCATGGACTCCAAGCAGTCCCGGGGACGTGTCAATTGACACTCGCATACTTTTGGACTTTATTTCGCACTTTTTAGTCGGAGATAAACGGTTCTTGTATCAATAAACTAGCCTCAAAAAGCTCTTTTAGAAGACTACACGAATTCCCGACTATCCCATCTTCAATACAACTCTAGCCACGTGCGCAACAGCACTTGCAATTCAGAATATCGCCACCACTTAAATACTCTCAGGAAGTTCTCCTAATCCGGATTTGACTCTTGTCCGTCGGACCACTTCTACTCGCATCCGCGTACGCTTCGAAACACAACTATCAATCGATCAATAAGTCACTGCGTCGCCCAGTACTATGGTTATTTGTAACATTGACCGAAAACATTACGCAACTGTTGACGATGCTTCTAGAAAGTGAAAACGTTCCCAAACGCTGTGAGTCCCAATTCGCTACTCGTGTTCGATTAATGTTAATGTGAATTGTGAGAAATCTTTGGCATTGGAAACAGTGGTCTTATTGCACAATGGCAAATTCCCTGGCATATACCATGTGAAACAAAGGCATCACAAGATTTCGCAATAGCTGATGCAATAATAGAAAGACGCATGTTCGCTGTTGAGACGAGACTTAAGCGGCTGGATAAAATGTTAGTGTCTTTCTAATCATAAAGTGACTGCGGAAATCAGTTCAAAATAGCCGTTGCTGTGATGCTGCTACTTGTCTTGAAACACTCTTCAATCTAGAAACCAATTTTGGAAAAGTTTGCCTACTCACATGTTTCTAATTCATCCCGATTTATATTATTTGGATCTTGTATAACATAGCTACTTTCCCCGTATAACATCTGCATTCTACTCCACGTTTGCAACCTTAAAGCATTCGCCAATTACTTGCTGGTTTATGTTCGAGGATGAGTCTCATGAGTGCTGAGTTTATCTCTTAAGGATAACATACCCTAACCATTGCTGTACTTGTGTGCGACTATCTCCTCCTGGAGGATGAGACGGCTTCACTGAAGATTCTTGGGAATTGGGTACAAAGCGGTGTCCACAGCACCACTCAGCGTTTGTTCGAGACAACTTCTCTAGATTTTGCACAACCAAGTGCGACCTGCAAGTCAGCAGGGAGTTGCCAGAAACAGGTGGTGTGCACCAACTAACCGTCTACCAGACTCTGTTCCATATTTTTCCTCAGGGTTTTCTCCTGAAGGCTTTCCCGCGATCGGGTATACCGCAAGGCAGCTGGGGTTTAAAATCAGGGTTTTCCTTCACTTAGATGAAATGCCCTCCCAGGCTAACGAACTCCATCTGCCCGAAGCAAACTGGTTTTCAGGCGCCAGTCACTCGCCCTTGCCCCTTCTCTTGTTGGTAGAAGCAGTTCCGCCAGGCTTGGGCAGCCACTCGTGCAGGCCAGGGACTGGACTTGGTTGTCAGAGGCTATTTGCGACGCGCGCCATATAAGAGCATTTTATAAACAGTGGGAGCTTATCCCCACCAGCACTCCCGGCTATGACAAACGTTGGAACCATTGTTGTCTTAGTAGTTAGGTATGAATTGAGAGCAGAGTTATTCTGCTAGATCGCGTACGAACGTCAGCGTATGATGCTCTCTCATGAACTCAGACTTCATGATTACCCTAAGGCACCAATGGTAGACGTTGTCGCATCCGTAGTTGGATCTTATCCTCAGGCATTCGGAGCTCAATTAAGTGGCAGTAGTCGGTGGTTCAATTGTTGGTTATTCAAAATCCAGCTCAATCACCCGATTGACAGTGACAAAGTGTACTGCAATTTTCACCGGTAGCGATTTGATAGCATAATGATAACAACTTATTCATTCGTCTGTGTGAATCGGTGAAAAAGCAAAGCCAATTAGAACCAAACGCAACGACGCCTTCAGATGCATGTTGGTACTTTTAATTACAGTAGCTCGAAGGATGGCTCCGTGATATCCAGATCACATTTAAAGGCCTCTTCACGTGGGAATATGTCACCACGTGATACATGCCTCATCCTACATTAAAACAACTCAATATGGATGCAAACCATTCGCTTTTCAACAATAAGTACTTGTACCGTTATAGTGAAGAGCGAATCGTCTACATATGATATATGGTTCTCGTGTTCAATACATTATGTAGCAGTTAATCAATAGAGGTGCACTGAGATTTTTCGAAGACTTACCGGACAGACTGAGGCAAAGTGACTGAGGACACATCCGTCTGTGTGCAGGTAAGCAAATCGCCAAAGTGCAATTGTTCTATGCACTGGAAGAAAGAAGAAAGTTTCAGAATACCCATTATATCGAGAGAGAAACAACCAACCAAGAATTTGAAATAGGTCCCATATATGCATCTAGACATGAGATGTTGAAGTAAAGTAAAATGCCAATGATTGGACAATACAACAAACGCATTCCATTAGAATTAAAAGAAATATATGGAATGTATTACGGACAATGGTTTTTGCTTAACCACTCAAGTGTTACTGCTTTGTTGACCACGAATGGTATAGAACGCAGATTGCGTTGGGTAAGAGGTTTGCGAAAGGGTTGAACACCCTCTGCGACATAATGTAAGAGCAGGGGGTGTCTAAATCGTCGACGACAGCAAACGTAACCCAAAACAAATTTTGGTTTTCATGAAAACAGTTTTAATGACAGCCTTCTAGGAAATAGGAAACAAATGGAGGACCACAGTATGTATTAAAGTTGTGCAGTTCAACAAGTTCTGCGTAGCAAGCTGGATGCGTCGGAGGCTCCGACAGATGCAGTTCTCGAGAATAAAGTGACAACTGGTGCAGATGCGAAATGAGTTCCGCTGTGGACAAGCCAGTTAAAGATACTTAATCAATGTTGGTGTAATTCTTTGTGATTTTCGTGATAAACGGTTGACCAATTGTCGTTCTCTTGGAAATTGGGAATTTATGTGATGCACTTTTTACCGAGTGCCCTCGGCGTGTGAATTTTGCCATGATAAACCGGGTGGTGATGATTGTAACATTGGATCGCGCGTTATCAAGATGTATCTCGACAACTTTTCCATCAACAGCGAAGAATTATCGCTACGTACCATGTAGAAACAGTTGTCTAACTAACAAGTTCGTCGCCGTTGCAGATGGAATGACTATAAACACTTGAGTCTATCGAAATCGTTGTTGTCTGTCATTACGTGGAACGTAATGAGTGGAAATCGAAAAAAAGGATTCTGTTAGAACATGAATGATATAAGCCTGTAATGAGAGCAGCTGACATACTTGGGCAAAATCCACCAGCACATTTCTAGAAGGCTAAAAGCTAGATTAAACGATTGACAATGTTGAAGTTCCCGGTCATGCCGCAATAATGGTTAAAGTTCGTGGAATTTAGCTAAACTGTAATATGAATTTTCATCAGATGATAGAAATGAATTCAATAGGGGTCTGTGCAACTGTGCACTACAGGGTTGCAACACTAACGCAACGATTGAACTCAATAAAGAAATGACGCAATCAAAACAAAATAAAAAACATTGAACAGAATGCTAAGTAATGATTTTATTGAATAATAGGAAGAAATGATTCGCAAGAACGGAAACAAGAAGCTTGCAACGAATCGGTTAGAGCAGGATTTTTGTTAACGTTTCGCTTCTGAACACAGAAGCTTCGTCAAACCAACGGTGTCGGTACGAACAGTGTTCTGGTTTAAACGGCAATCGCTATCGCAGACCGAACAAAGATTGTTGGAAAAAAGGCTTAAACTTCTCGTAAAGTACAAAATTCTTAAAAGCTGAGGATGTTAGTTCATGCGTAGAATCCGCTCTGAACCAGCTACCTGAAAATCAGGCAGATGCACTGCGAAACGGTATACATAGTATTATCAAAAAAACCAGAATCTTATTCGAGATGAACAACAAGCACTGCTTGAATTGCGAAAAGTAGAGAGAATAGTAATCACTAGGGCAGATAAACGATAGGCAACCGTAATTCTTTCTAAATGTGACTATAGAGTTAAGGCAGAGTCACACCTTGCTGAAGGTCCGTATCAGGTTATTGACAACCATAGAGCTATGACCATTATGCATAAGGGAAAATCTTGTTTGAAGATTATGGTTCATGCTCTACCCAAAATCTGCTCATACCTCCAGGTTCTATGGACATTCGAAGATACATAAGGTAAGCGTACCCTTGAGGCCCATTGTAGACGGCATTAGATCCCCAACACACGAATTGCCTAAAAACCTTGCCCAGCTTTTGAAACCGCTTGTTGGTAACACGAATACTTTTATTAAGAACTCATTTGATTTTGTTCGTCGCTTAAGTACCGTAACAATTGAGGAGGATGAGATGATGGTTAGCTTTGACGTAAGCTCCTTGTTCACGAATGTTGACACGACAAGCGGTTTAGAATGAGCAAGAAAGTCACTCAACTTCGATGTGAAATTGAAGGATCGTACAAAGTTGAGTGTACACCAAATCATCAACGGTATAGCAGTTTGTCTAAATATTGACCACTTCTTATTTACTGAACAGCTATACAAGCTTAACGATGGTTTAGCGATTGGCTCAACTATTTCCCCAGTGCTGGCGAATATGTACGTGGAGCACTTCGACGAGATTTCTTCAACAAACGAAGCTTTAAAAACAAAAATGTGGTGGCGCTATGTCGATGATACATTCGTCATCATGAAGCGAAACAGACTAGAAGCATTTCATAGTTCTCTCAATAACTTAGATCCGAAAATCCAAGTCACAAAAGAAACCAAGTCTACGGAAGGGACACTTCTTTTATTGGACTGTCTCGCGCAAAAAGACAACGTCAAGCCAAGTCAACGTAAGCCAATCGACACAGATGCCATTTTGAGATTCACATCTGCGCATCCTTAAACGGTATTTTAGTCCGTAGCAAAATCGCTATTGTACAAGGTTGACCGCCCCCACAGCAATGATACCGATGAGAGACGAGCTCATCAAGAAATCAGTCGTCGACGTGCAAATCATGGTTACCCCAAGAGCTCAATTAAGCGCCAATTAAGCCGATTTAAACATCCGCAACCGAAGACGAAAAACGTATGGCGAGCTACGGTATCTCTATCGTAAGTCAAAGCGCCTCCGAAGGCATAAGTCGAGTGTTGAATAGCGCAGGTATTAGATCAACATATAACCGAGGTACAACTCTTCGCTCCGTATTAATGCATCTCAAAGATAAGACTCCTTTAGGTTGTGCGACGAACTGCATCTACAAAATCAACTGCAAGGGTTGCGCTGGTGTTTACATTGGACAAACGTCTACAGAACTCTGCACTAGGGTAAATGAACACAGGAAACGAATGGGAAAGCGACCTCGCAATCCCAGTGAATATCAATCACTGATTCGGGATTCTGCCTTAGCTGAACACGTGTTAGACACTGGACACAGCGTAGATCTTGATAACGTGAAAGTGATAAGACGGGGTGTGAAATCTTATAGGGAAAGAATTCACGCCGAGGCTGTTGAAAAACAAAGGCTTGTGCAAAATGCAGTGAACAGGGGATGGGCGACTATCTCAACAATCTGGTTGTTCGGTTCTGCAGCGGTACGTCTAAGTGCATAACACCTAATGGCACCCATGTATTATGTAAGCAGTGGGTCAGTGGACGCTGTTTACACCTGTACACAAAATAAACAATTTAGGGATTAACAAAACTTTTAGGGGGTGTAATCAATTGTCCTCATCTAGCCTGTCTATTTTAGAGAACTTAGGATTGGTCAAGAAAATGTCATTCAAACCATAACACTGTTCGTACCGACACCCTTGGTCTGACGAAGCTTCTGTGTTCAGAAGCGAAACGTTACCAAAAAACCCTGCTCTAACTGATTCATTGCAAACTTTCTTTTCATGGACCCCCGATCGGTCTCGAATATTTTCAAATACCTTGCAGAAACAAGAAGCGCTAACGAAACACAGAAGCGACTCGTGTCGTTAAATTCTCAACGAACTGCCAATTTGATTTATTAGTAGTCTGTTCATTTATCTTGTAACCTTGCGGTACTAGACATTGGACAGTTTTTAAATGCTGTTTGACAATTTGGCACCTCTCGTTTCCATCTCAATATCGCTTTGGTACTATGTGATGCGAAACACTTTACAACCGCTTGCAGTAATCTCATTCGTTTATCTAGCGGCCGTTGTCAAGAGTCACAAGTGTAAAGCACGATCGAATAAAATACTGTTCATTAGTATGATAAACAGATGCTACCTACCTGACTGATATCAGAACACCAAGCTGCTTTTTCCTGTAGTGTTGAAGCAACGAACCAAATGTTTGTCGCCGGACCTTCCTTAGGTTCCCAAATCAATCGAAAATCCATGTTCTCGTAATTCCCCTTGTCTGTGGTGGAATTGGACAAGCCCAAATTCGAATTTAACCGATGAACAAGTGGGACTGTGTGATGCTCATTGTTCATGTTGTCATCGTTTGCATTAACATCGATGCAGGTTTGCGTTTCGTTGGTTGAGCAGCTGCCGCTTGAACACAGTGTCGTGGAGTGTCGGTGTGGATGAGGTGTGACGAAACCTGGACCCGACCACGAATTTACCATCTCACACACCGAACTACACTGGGATTCGCCGGTTTGCGGTTTGGAATGACTGCAGCTAATCGTCAAAGAACTGCCGGAACCAAGTTGTTCAGGAGCAGTCATCGCGGGACAAGTTGGTTTGTGATCGATTGATTTTGAGGAGAAACTTGAAGTTCTGGCACAATTGGAATGCGGGGTTCTACGGTCTGGCGATGAGACCGATGCCGCGAGATCTGTAAGCAGAGAATAAGGGGGAAATGTTATTTTGTTGCTTCCGTTGTCAATATATGTAACCATTGAAAATATATTAAACACAGGTGGCACAAGAAATTGTTTTATTCAAATAGAGAAAACAAACACCGAAATCAATTACGATTAAAATGTAGATCCCATTACAGCCGACTTTTGACGAACACTTTCAAAAAGGCAAGCTTATGCTTTTGTCGGAAAGTCCAAAATGTATTTCCAATCTAAGCGTCGATTGCGTTGCCCGCTCGAACTGTTGAACAGATGATCCAACCTTAATCAAGTAAAACTTCGTTCTCGGTTCAAGTTTTGTTGCTGAAGAAGCATGTATCTTTACAGATAAATGATTTTCAAATAGATGAGATTAATGTGAGTGATAGCTTACGTATAATCTTCAAGCTATACTAGTGGTGTTCATCAGATTGGCAGCTAGCAGATTCCAAACAAATCACACATACACCGAATAAAACTACCGTTTGGAGTGTGGGATATCTAACATACATCCGTGACCTCGGATCGTGCGAGCAGTTCGAGATGGAATAATTCATCCAGGGGGTCTATAAAATGTTCCCATATGGCGTGCGTCTCAAACAGCCTCTGACAACCAAAGCCCAGCTCCTGGCCTGCACGTGGCAGAACTGCTTCTACTGACAGGAGAAGGGGCGAAGGCGGATGACTGGCGCCTCAAAACCAGTTTGCTCCGGGTAGATGGAGCTCGTCAGCCTGGGAGGGCAGTCCATCTAAGGGAATGAAAACCCTTATTCCAAACCTCCGCTGCCTTGCGGCATACCCGATTGCGGGAAAGGCTTCGGGAGTGAACCCTGAGGAAAAATCTTTGCTGCCTTGCAGGTTGCACCTGGTCGTGCAAAGGCTAGAGAGGCGTACTCGAACAATCGCCGAAGCACTTCAAGAGAGGCACAAGAACCCTCAAAATGGTAACCGGCTCTCGTGAAGGAAAAAAACCGCTGCCCTGCGGGTAGACTTTTGAGTCAAAGGCTGCGGGTGGGGTCCCCTAAGCCAACCCCCTACTTCGGCCTTGGCAACCGGGTAGTATGTCGCCTTTAACAAGAACCATGGAACCTACATTTTTCTTTCATCATGTACCCTCTTCATGGTATACTTGTAGGCACGTCGTCTGTAAAGACTTGTGTAATAGTAATAATAATAATAACATCCAGGGGTTTGTTGGCCTCTTTCATTTGATGACGACCATGGATGTACATCACAAGCGCTTGATTGTTTCTTGCTCCACAGCATTTAGAACGAATAAACAGACCGTTTCTGGAGTGAATAATCTCTCCAGCATCGCTTACATCAGTGAGCAGTACTCGGACGATTGGTGACCGTTGTACGCTGACGATGTCATCTAAGATTAGCAACCGAGGGCAGTATCTGCTTGTCACCAGCTTGTAGACGATGATTTACACAGTATCTCGAAATTGCGTGGCCAAGAACTAGTTCGTCCCAACTCGTAGGTTTAATATCAGGAGATTTCACATCTCTTTTGCAAACGGCTTTGTACCGCAAGTGCGGTTTGCCCAATGGTCGACTTCCTTATTGCAACTCACCATAGAGTAGATCATTCGGAATACGACGATTTTCCATTCTGTAGACATGGCCAAGCCACCGCAGGCGGTGCTGTCATGTTAAGATGAACATGCTCCGTAGACCAGCTTTAGAAAGCACTTCAGCATTCGTTAATTTGTCCATCCACGATATTTTAAAGATAGGACGGATGCTACGTAAAAGTAAAGTAATCAGCTTCCGTTACTGTCTCGCTTGGATCATCCAAGTGTCACCGCCGTACAGTAAAGCATTTAGTCCGATTGCGCTGTATACTATCTTCATTGTCTTTTTAGTGAATTTGCGGTCCCCCCAGACACGAGAATTGAAACGAAATAAGACGGCAGCTGCTCTGACAATCCGCGTATCAATCTCGGTGTCTAGCGAGAGGTGTTCCGCAATGGTTGAACCAAGGTATGTGAAATGATGTACTAATTCAAGCTGACAGTTTCCAACAGTGATGGCTGGAGGCGAAAAAATCCCTTGACCAAGGACTTTGGTCTTGCTCATGCTGATTGTTAGCCCAAAGTCTTTGCATGCCAACGATAAACAGTCCATTAGCGACTGTAGGTTCTCTTGGGAGTGAGCAATAATGGCTGCATCATCGGCAAACAGCAGGCCACGGACTAGCGGCTCAGGTTAAAAGGTTCCCATTAGTATAGGTGAATAGGCAAATTGTTCACAAAAACTAGCATAAAGTCTTTTTTTATCGATCAACTAATGCGGCTTCTTAGGGCTCATTACCAATTCAACCGAGTTCTGACTATCGTTGCCAGCGCTGCGGGAGAGATTGTTCCTCCCGAATCGGACTGTTTAGTCACTCAAAAAGCTGCAAAACTTGAACATTCACGCGTTTGTGATGTACATCCATGGTCGACATCGACCGAAGGAGGCCAACAACAACCAAATGAAATATCCGATATATTCAAATGAAGGTTTTCTTTAATTCTTTCATCATTTCTATAAATTGTTAACATCAATGAAGAGTTTTTCGAAACAAAACGTATACAATGCATTGCGTATCATTAAAGTTGCGTATAAAAATCTATATAAACAGGTATATCAAACATTATTTGCACAAATCCCCTCAAAACTTTTTCATGAACGAATATTTACTATGCTATGGTAATTGTGAAGTTGTGTGCTTGTTGTGACCATAACTTCTTGAATGTTTAATTTTGATCACAACGAAACGAAAAGGGTAGATTATCTTTAGAGCACACACTAGCAGCCTACACGAAAATCTACCAGATTAAAGCAACAACGTATTTCCTCAGGCTAAAATCATCTAATTATTTAAATTTTATATCAAAATAAAAATTCCGGGTTTTTTCGGAAAGATCTAGGTAGGTTGATTTGGTATGTGACTAAATAAATATGTTTCATGGCAGTGCATGTTTCAATTCCATACAGTATTAGAACAACAAAAAACGCCACAGTCGTTCGAACCAAACTCGAAAACACTGCTCCACATACCGTCCTCTTCGGTTGCACAATGTTGTGGGGTCGGTTCTTCGACAAGGGTGCATTCGAGTAAAGGTATTTTGCCGTAATGCTGAAAGAAACCGTCAGAAACGTTGGAATTGTGTTTGGAGACAAATCATGTGTTGAAATCATCTTTGTCGGTAACTGACACGAACTTACGGAGAGCCAGCATTAGCAAAGGATTTGAAACATGTGAGTTAAACTTACAAGGACGTTACGTGTTGAAAAGAGCAACCAAATGTAATCGTTCGAAATGGTCTGCATCATTGCCGTAGCAGTGACGTTCGAGTAGAATTCATCAAACCCTTCAAGACGACATGATGTCACTGCAAAGTCATATAACTTCGACTCGGTAGAAACAACGTCCATTCATATGAATCAATCTCGCCCCCAAGAGTTTGCGATCGCTAGTTGCATTTACTAATTCGAAAAAATAAGACTGTTTCGTACCATAGATCTATGAAGAACGCATCTCAATAGTTTATCAAGAGACTCAGCGAAACGTAGCGTGCGGTCATTCGAGTACTGCAAAAATATTCTGAACAGTCACCGGTGCTGCGTTGCACCGATTGTGCGGCTTAGCTTAGTCTACACATTTCAAGTTGCAAATGAAGATTTATCCTCGACTTGCAAAAATTGGGTTTAGCACGGCGTTCAAATATCAGGTTACAGATCTTACAGTCTCCACCAGACGATCGCAAACAGTCAGAAACTTGTTGTTGCCAAGTTCCCCTAGCGTTTTCATCGTCAGTATCGATTTATGTGACATCGTAGTCTTAAAATACGAAAAATATGATTAAAATGACGGATGAATGAATTTCAACCACACAATCTACGAAGCGATATCCCCATCGTGGTTAGTCGTTTGTCCAGTCTTAACAGCTGAGCAAGCGTTTTGAGAAAATATCTAGGTTGATAAGACTCGACCCCAGAAATACCCCGTCTCATTGAAGATGGTCCCGTTATTTTATGCGTTATTTTTGTTAGCAAATCTGGTCATAATAGTCGTTATTACGAATCGATATACATGGAATAATTATACTCATAAAAGATTTTTTTATCGAATATAGCCTACCATCATGAAAGCCTACTTAATTCCGTTGCAAGCTTGGACTCCTTGGTTAAAAAGGATATACTATTGCTTGATAAAATATACGATAGTGCCACCAAACACGTAAGTGGTTTCCGGAACTTAACGTACGAGGAACGATTGCAAAACTTTGACTCCCCGCTCCCCTTCAAAAAAGCCTTAGGATTGATACACAATATTAAATACTCCAAACTTATTCAAATACCGTGAGTCACAGCATACACGCAGCCACTCAGCGACACTAAAAATTCCCCATTCCCGTATCTGTATCTGTACGTGTTTGTTTCCTTTGGAATGCCATCCTCGAAACGATTCGAAATTTGGAAACTAATTTGTCGCATAACGATTTAACAACGCCTGCGTATCGATTCATGGTAAGTATTCAACTGGACTGACACATGACATTTCATAATAATTTTTTATTCCTTTTTCATGAATAAATATTTACTATGATATGGTAATTGTGAAGCTAGGTGCTGCTTGTGACCATGTCACTCAATATTCGGCGTGTGCGCTCGTCGCATATTACTGGGAGCTTATGGTGACGAGCTGCGCGAATTTTTCCCTCTCATGACGGACTCAAGAACCCGTGGCTATGCTCTAAAGCTTCAAATGCGAAGGATACTACGCCTAACACAAGGATTCACGCGCTCAACAAGAATTGCTAACTTGTGGAATGCGCTTCCGGAAGAGAATATTGCTGCAAGATCTGAAAACCAATTCAAGCAACTAGTGTATAATGTACTGCCTGTAATCACGACGAAGCTGTACAACACTGGACAGGATTTCTTTAACTGAGGTTCTCCTGGACTATGTTGCTGATATAAAGAGATGCAACTTACAAGGGCTTGACCCTGTGTCGTCTCTCAAGAAGAAGAATCTTGAATCAACATATTTCATACCTCGTTATTCAGGGAACAACCGAAGGTTCGAATAAAACTCCCGAAGCCAGCAATTAAAATACGCATGTGTACCGCTTCGAAACATGGTAACCTAACATATAAATCTCAATCACAGCAACTTGTGTGGTGAAATCCAAATTGTTCGATCCCTGTCAAGCATGATACGGGAAACGTTTGGCCGCGTTCGATCGCTGTAGCTCATGCATGGACATCGCAAGCATGTGATGACAGTTTTAACCACAAAGTTCCAAATGACTGTACAGTACGATTTGGGATTAATCTATCCTGCAACGTTCACATACGAACTCGAGTACCATGCATGTCAAATGATATTAAATCTGGCTGAGTTTTTGCTGGGCTACTATGATCCGATCTTCCGACAGAATGGCTAGTTTTCAAAGCAATAACTGATAACAATTAGATCGATTATGAGCGTAGTCATCAATTCAAATAATGTTGAACGTCATGACCCCAAATGTCCCTACAATTCTCCTAAGTTTTAGCTACTTTTAGGTGAATCAACAACGTTGGAAAGTCATACCTTGTGATTACAGAAATCCATTATACAAAGAAATTTAAGTGTAATAGGTTAGAACAGGTTTCAGGTAACATTTAATTTCTGACAGAATTACCGTCAGACCAAGTGCTATAGTCAAGACAAAGAACATGACTAAGTAGAAGTCAACCCACCACCACATATTTGACCTTACCGCTAATTAGCTTTACTATCACACTTGGTCTGTCGAAAAAACTGTGCCAGAAGTGAAACGTTACCCAAAATGTGCTCTAACCGATTGCAATGAAATTTATTTGCAGGTTAGAACAGTTTTTGGGTAACGTTTCGCTTCTGACACAAAATTACCATCAGACCAAGTGTGGTCTCAAACATATTCCAACCAATTGTTAACCCAAATCCTTTCGATTTTACTGCATAATTCATTTTTCTTAACAACTGCCGCAATTCATTCTATTGCCCGTGATCATATCGGGCGAAAACTTCAAAAGTTTGCTTCATCTCCTCTGGGCATTATGTAGCTCTTCGATTGTTCACATGACCAAACGGACTTATCCATACGACGGAATCACGTGATCAGCTGATATTCAAAAATAATAGGAAATGTGAGCTGCCAGTCACATGCAGTAAAAACAGGTATCAGTGAAAGATATGTATCTCAATTCACGTCCACGCCCTAGAAGAAACCTTCTACTTTTAAATTATTGCTGATAAATGGTTAAATTTGGAAGAAATGCAAAAGGGACGTTATAATCGCAAAAAATCACGATTGATTGATCTGTGTGTTGAAGAACAATTTATTTAAACAAAGTTAAACTTGTATGCCACTGTTATATAGGGTTCTTACAAAGAATCACGATGTTCAAACACAGAATTACATACTGATTCGTGGTCAAGCACTCAAGGCGCATGTAAAAGACCAAGGTATTGTGGTGCTCACATCCCCATCCCTTGCACACCACTACCGGTTTCTGGCTGTTTGCCGTCATCAGGTGGAGACAGTAAGATCAGGTTCAGTGAGCCTTGAAACAGTGAAAAGCGGTAAACAAAGTTAAACTTGCATGCCACTGTTATATAAGGTTCTTACAAAGAACCGCGGTGTTCAAACACAGAATCACAAACTGATTCCTGGCAAAGCGCTCGAGACGCATGTAAAAGAACAATGTATTGTGGTGCTCACATCCCCATCCCTTACACACCACTACCGGTTTCTGGCTGTTTGCTATCAATATGTAGAGAGATTAAGATCAAGTTCAGTGAGCCTTGAAAGATGTCTTATTTAACCAAATCATAATTTAAAACCTCACAATCCGGTCAGCACATACCTTGACCAGTCGAAGCCGACCGTTACTGGTTCTCGCGGTAATTAGAAGATGATTCGTGAACAAAAAGACTTGACGGACCGTTTCCTTGCGTTCACGGGCTGATCCAAATGTTCCCAAGCGTGCCCGTGGGAGACGAGATTTGTCGCATAAGACTTGAATTAATGTACCTGTGATGAACGAGAGACAGCTGACATAAGCTTTAATCACAGTGTGAGATAAAATGCAACACGTTCGAAATGAGGTAAGCTACAAGACTTTTGCTAAAGTTATTTAAGTCCTTATCTAGTCTCTGGATTTGATAGAGCTCGTTCCATTAGTGTCCGTCACGGATGCTTTTCAGCAATTGTCACTACCAATTTTAAACGATGATTGTAATCATTAGTCTCACAATGACTGACTGCAAATGTTAGAGCGTAGTCAATATTATTGTTGACCCCAACTTGGGACAAATTTTCGCTATTACGATACGTGAGATGTGCTCAAACGAAATGAACACGACAAAACTTTAGGGAAGATCAATCTTATTAGTAGGTTTGATTTTTTCCAATGTACGTAATGTAGCCGCTAGAAATTTGACAATAATTCGTGTTAGAATGGCTAATCAGAACCTCGATAAATTAACTACACTGTTAAACATAGTGTAGTATGTAATTATGCAGTGAATGAACCACAATGTTCAGAGTTCACATTATGTCAAGTGACGGGCATTTTGACTTGGACTATGCTCATGATATAGTTCCGTTTTTCGAATAGTGCACAAACGAACTAGCATTTGCACAGCGTTTTGTACATTCTAATAGCAGGATATCGAGAAAAAGTTGCTATGATGCATAGCAAGGAATTTTTGTGCTGTGGTCGTTCTACTCGTTCAAGAATCTCAATTGATAGCCCGTTTCACACGAGGTATAGACACCTACTCTTGATTTGTTTTGCTAATTATTCTATACATTATATGGCTGTTTCAATCCCACCCTTTCCCTCTAAAAAGCTGATCTATAGATCATGTTCCGCCTACTATGACAGCACCACAGTCTGCATAGTTCACATGTATAGAATGGAAATGGAGAGAATGAGAGAGTTGAAATCTAGATGGCGATCCACATGCTTTGAATGCTTTGGTCCGTAATCCAAACTTGAAACACAGCTGAATACTGGTCAAGCGACTGTTTGACTGCCTACGTTTTAAATTCCTGTTGTTCCAAATTTCAGTTACACAACTCAACAGTCCATTTATGATGTGTCGTGTTTGAATCCGATTTGGATCCGGTACGTGATACATTTCACGATTCCAACACGACTTCTACATTAAATTTGAAGGTAACACCCAAATTTTCTAACAATAGCTATTAATACTAAAGTGTTACTCGCATTCCCCTCAATTACACACAAAAACCGGTTTCTGGCTGTTTGCTGTCATCAAGTGGAGACAGTAAGATTAGGTTCATTGAGCCTTGAAACAGTGTATCAGTTATACTTGTACGATCAATCATTTCAGCACCGTCCAAATTTAGTCACGTGCCACACGTTCAACCGGCCACGTGAGCCAGTCTCGATTGACCTTGACGCTGCGCTGGGCAAATAAGCCAATTGATCCGGTCTTCGTTTAGGCCATGTGATATCCTTAGGATTTCAATGAGCTGTTAAGTGGTGAGTCCAATGACAGGTGGTGTTGTTGGTTAATTACGTTCCCTGTTCTGACTATCACCCTTGGTCTGACGAAGCTTCTGTGTAAGAAGCGAAACGTTACCAAAACTCCTCTTACCGAGAGGTTTCAATTTTTATGGCCTTGATTAATCGATTGGTCCTAAACAGTTTCCAATACAGTTTCGATTAATATTCAATTAATAATACGCTGAATCAAGACCTGTTGATCCTGATCGTAATGTCCCTACCTGATCAAAACTTCGGCGAAAATTTACAAATTATTATTGCGTTCGTATTACGGATCCCAAAAACGAGATTTAAAAGCATGCATCTTACCTGGAGACCCGGTTAGTATCTATGTCATTTCTATCATATTACAGGCATCATTGAAGCTACAATTAGTAAACCATTGTGGTAGTGTCAAATCACTTTTGTAGATAAATGCAAGAAATAAAAATTCCTCTAGATATAGCAAGCAAATTTTTCAAGATTCAAGACTCAAGAAAAAGCAAAGCTTAGAGGACAAAATGCACCAGCTAAGATTGCCAATCATAAGTTCATGGAAGATATGGTTACCGCATGATTTTGGGTTTCAAAGGAATCGCTCGATGATGGTATGATTGGCTACAGCTTTTGAAAAACCAAAGCAGTTGTAGAAATTCAGAATCATTTCTCCACTACAATAACACTGACACAGATCATTTCTTGGTAGAGAATTCTCGATAAATAATTTAAGCTCGATTATATCTCAACGACAATATACCTGGGACCACTGCGGGGGATTTTGCAATCGTAAAAGTGACTTACCCTGTCGAACAAAGACCTGGTTCACGTCCAACAAGATATCGCAGCCGTGTACAATCATCCGTTCAATGGCCAAGTTTTTGCGGATATTCTCGGTCTCGCTTACTTCATCATGCATTATCTGTTGAAATGTTGAATTACAGTGATGCCGGTTGCAATAATGAAGTCTATAACCGTATTGGACTAATAGAAGAGACTGTATATCATATAAAATACAGCATCATTGTATCATTGGTATAGTATGGGATGACTGTATAGAGAGCAACCGTAATTATATCACCCAACGTATGACAATCAACTAATTAAAATGACAAACTATCGACAACGTGCAGATGGATGACACTCTGACTTGCTTACCTTAGAGCGTACATTGCAACCCTATAAGGTGTGTGGAGACACTGGGATGCAATTGAACGAACTTGAAAACGTGATAAATTCGACAGCCCGCTCTCGAAAGTAACTTCGATTGACACCGAATGTTCACAAATGAATGGACGGTAAGAATCAAAGATCACAACCCAGATACAACATGGTTCTCGGCACGTTCTGTAGAAAATTCTAATGCGACAACCAACCTATATACATACATGAATGCATGGTTTCACGTTTGTCACAACCGGACCGGTTTTGGGGATAAGATCTCAATTCCAAAAGTACTCTAATGGTGCGCGTCTCATATAACCTATAACAACCAAGTTCAGCTCCTGGCCTGCACGCGTATTCCTGTGTGACCCGGCGAAAGCATCCGTTGTATCATGAACATATCGTGGATGGGCAAAGTGACTAATGCTTAAGTGATTTCAAAAGCTGGTCTACAGAGCATATTCACCATACTACGACAATACCGCTTGTGGTGGCTTGGTCATGTCTACAGAATGAAAAATGGTCGTATTCCGAAAGATGTACTCTATGATGAGTTGAAATCAGGAACTCGACTATTTGACAGACCGCACTTGCGATACAAAGTCATTTGCAAACACGTTCGAAACGAAATTGCTTTTAACTTTGGAATCATTATGTGAAGTGTCTTCTGCAAGCTGAGAACGATCAGATACGGATCATGGCTGCTGAACGCACAATACGCTGCCGGCATGCAACTGACGCCGAACAACCGAGTACTGGTTATCGTTGCGAGCTCTGTGGGAGAGATTTTTCCTCCCGAATCGAACAGTTTAGTCATTCGAAAGGCTGCGAAGCATGAGATTGTGATGTAAATCCATGGTTGACGTCGACCGAAGGAGGCCAACAACAAAATGAATACAGACATGCATCCACACATACACACTTACATACATACATACATATATACATACATACAGACATACATACATACATACATACATGTTGGCCTCCTTCGGTCGATGTCGACCATGGATGTACATCACAAACGCGTGAATGTTCATACATACATACATACATACATACATACATACATACAAACGTACATACATACATACATACATTCATACGTGCATACATACATACATACATACGTACATAATTACATACATAATACATACATACATACATACAAACAGACAGATAGACAGACAGACATGCATGCATGCACACATACATACATAGCACATACATGCATACATATATACGTGCATACACACATGCTTCTGTATCCATCGCTCGATCTGGTGGTGAAATCTAATAAATTTTCGGAGCGAATGAGCACGCCAGTAAACCAGACGCCGCGACAACTATGCCCAAGAGACATGTTTCAGTATTCCCAAAGGATAACCTCTTTGCCGTAATTCGTTTTGATTACCCAAGACGCATATTTCCATAAACCAACCAATCTTGAAAAGCGTTGTGTGGAGTGTAAAGGACTGTCAAGTTAGTACTCAAATTCTAATCAATGAGCCCGGAGCTGAAACGTATAAATACTCCCCAAAATTTAACAACAGTTTCAACAGTAAAAAGAGTCTGCAAATGCTACATTATTTCCTATCATCATTACCACTGGGTATACTTTTCTGTATCGATGGCGTGCAGTTTCGTTTATTTCATCAATATCTAAGATTAACATACGTGTAATGACCTGCTTGGGCTTTAAGTAGTTGGAAATAAATCTGAATTTGTGTGAGACTTTAAATGCAACAACGTGTTTATCATGCGAGTTTAGGTACAATGGTGACATAAAAGAAAGTTAGAACTCTTCGCTCGGCATTGGTACACCTCCATGATAGGTTACCTTTAGATTGCTCTACAAATGGTGTTTATAGAATTAAGTGCGTACATTGGACAGACAGCCAGGGAACTTCACACAAGGATTGATGAGCACATGAATTGCTTAAAGGAACGTCCACGGCTTATCACATTCTGATCAAAGATTCAGCTTTAGCTAAACATGTGTTGGACCTAGAAAACGTAGATGTGCTGCGACGTATAGTGTGGACCAGTGTCAATTGACCTTGACCGAATTCACTCTGCGTTGGATAAGTAGGCAAATCGATCCGGTGAACACCGTGGTTCGTTGTACGAACCCTATGTAACAGTTGCATTCAAGTATAACTTGGTCTACCACTTTTCAACTGTTTTAAGGCTCACTGGACCTAATCTTACTGTCTCCACATGATGACGGCAAACAGCCAGAAACCGGTAGTGGAGTGTAAGTTCGGGGGATGTGAACAGCACATTACTTTGTTCATGTAGATAGAGTTTTAAAAAATCAAGTATGTTAGTTGGGACAGGGAAAATAACTAAATAGCTTTCCGACCAGCGTCTCTGCTGTGATTTTACCGCTGATCAGCCTATAGTAAACATACCGAGGGTCAAGTCCATAGACGAGACCTGGATCATTGGACGACTTGGGGTGTATTCGCATCAATCTAGTACAAGTGAACAGGGTCAAGGTCAGTTGACTCTGTGGCTCGCATCTGCAAACAGCACGAAACCGGTCGTGGGGTGTGTGATGAAAATTCATACAAATGCCTATTTTATATAATAGAGTTAAGGTTAAACAGTATTTTTGGTGAACGAAAAACTTTCAACCATGTCACCAAACTCTCATTGGTTCTACGGCATAAGATGACCTACATTCGGTCCTTTGTCTTGCTGTACACTACCTACCTACCTACCTACATTCTTATTGTTTTGGTTTGCTTTTTATAACCCGAAAACACGCTTCTTATTGTGGGGCTAATCTGTTCTTAAATACGTTGAATTTACTGTTGTAATATAAATATAAACCATCAGACATTTGATTGTTGCCAAAGATTTCATTGCGGTTTGTCCTTTCATCTTCACGGTGGGGTTAAGAGCAACGCGTTGATCGATAAAACGCATGATAGCATCGATAGACAAATGACAAAGGCGATTCTGCTCTCGAAAGCTGATACGCAGACCACGTTCAATCTACTGCTCAATAATTGCCTTCGCTGACTGCAGCCTGTTTAAAGAACGAAAACGGTCGTCTCCATGAAATATGGGCTGAACCGTAATGGAAGCAGGATTTCAACCTTTATGTAGGTTGCACCCGCTGTAGAAAATGATATATGAGTAATGAACTAACTTTGGACTGCTCACTTTGAAGATAATGTGAACAATCAACTTTGAAATGGGCTGCTGGGAAGATATCACGATGTCATCGAAAAACGTAGCTAAATGACCATAACAATATGATCATCGTTAAAGAGAATGCAGGACTGTATCGTTTATGCTGTGAGGAATTGACTATTCTCAATACATATAGACGAATTCGGGCGTCAGTTCGACTGGGATCGCACGAAAGGAAACGCCTGACAGGCGTGAGAATTTCTTGAAACGTGGCACTCAACAACTCACTCAATTAACCAGCATCTCCAATTGGCTGCAACATATGGACCAATGAGAAACCGCTTACAGAGAATGAGTAACATGAACTCGACCAACCGGCGTGATTGATGGCGAACGGACAGACAAGCCGTATAATAACCAAAGCATTCCAACTACAAGACGCTTCGAAACACGTTTTGCTGATGATATCATCTAGCCTGATGACGAAACGTCAAACACTAACTACGCAAGCTCCGCGAACACAATTTAGACATCGTTTAAGCATAAGTTCATCATCCGATTGCATGACAGATATCATCCGAAGGGTGTAGTCAAAATCTAAAATTTCTTCTTTTCCTTTCTAGTTGACGAAACGCTTGTCCTTACTACGAGATCTTTCATTGGGAATACAAAATTACATGTAATTTCATTTTAAAAAAACATTTGACTTGAATTGTCGATAATGGGACAAAAATACCTGGTGCATTAAAAACCATCATGAGATTTCCTGCCCTTTCACAAGACAACTAGTTTTATGACATTTGGGACTTCGAGCTTAATTGAATATAAACTATAGGTCAACTTTAATCAATACTATCGATTGCCTCGCAGCTTTGCCGCAAAAATAAACGTTGCCTATTTTTGGAGCGTAAAACGATTATTCGCAGACACATTCTCGTTTCATCTTTGAAAATTATTCGGAAATTTGTCATAGCTATGTAACTCCGCCAAGGACGGTCCCAAGCCCGTCTGAGAAAGGAGGAGGGTTGGGCTTAGGGCTAGCAACCCTATCCCATAAAACCTACATTGCTACGGAAACGATGACAACAGATCCGTGGTTCGGTCATGTCTGCAGGATAGATCCCAGTTCGCATACGAAGGTAGCCATTCACTGGCGTCCGCAAGGTAAACGAAAAAGGGGACGGCCCAAGGAAACTTGGCGCAGAACGTTGGAACGCGAACTACATGCACAAGGATTCACAGTGCAGACGGCAACGGAAGCAGCGACAGACCGGAACCACTGGCGTTAAGTTGTCTTCGCCTCATGTGCCACCCGGCACGGAGAGGACTGAGCTGAGCTGAGCTAATGGAATATGTGACCGAAACATTCATACTCAAACACTACGATAGCATTGATACGTTTGGTTTATAACAGAAACTATTGTTTTAATGCGTGATTACTTCATTTCAACATTACTGGCATGCGTCGAGCGACTTCGACGACTAAACCTGAGGATGCTTTCATAAAGGAGAATGCCCGGCAATCTATTCCTGGCATATAAATTTATTACAACTGCTTTCCAACCACCGGATAACTTATTCCAAGTTCAAACTTTTAGCAACATCCGCGGTGATGGTTGCATGTTGGAAATATCACACTCCAAAGGAAAGTAGCGGTGCGTGAGCGTTTTTTATGGAATTCCCTACTTCCTTAATATATATATATATATATATATCATAATCTTGATTCTTGGCTGGAAATACTTCGAGGATTGTAATACGGAAGCGAGTCAACGAAGTTCCATTTGGACAGGACGTTAATTGGGGTAGGCTACACCATCTGCGCCTAGAAAAAACTCGAGAGGAAAATGGAAAGTTAGAAGGTCTGAGCACATCTGGAGAAAAGCTGTTAAAATCGAATAGGCAGTGCGTTTGGCTGCTCAACGTATCAACATCACCCACCAAACATGTACTGTCAATCGCGGTCAGCACTGCGAAAGTGATTGTTCCTCCTTAATCGGATTGCTTAGTCATATGAGCATGAGATCTCCGTGCGCATATGATGTGCATCCATAGTTCGAAAAAAGTCCGTAAACACAGATTTGATGATGAGTCATTTCGTTACACAATTGAATGATAGGCCTTCCGAGAGATTTTAAATTGCAGCGTTGGAGAGAGTCATCTCAATGCGTTTGCTGATTTACAGCAATATGAGTATATCCAGGAATTCTGGCTCAATTACCCTTTCTAATTTCCGTAAGTCGCGTTTTTTGTGACTTCTTATTACATATGTTTACAAGTGATTAGAAACAAAAGTGAGATCACATTTTGGATAATACAAACGAAAGCATTACACGCATGATTGTCTGATTGGAGCATTCCGCTTCATAACGTGAGGTGGTCATCGTTAGCTTTTCGTGTGTTATATGCGTCAACTTGAATTCAGAACGTGAGCACAATCTTACTTCAGGTTATCAAGCTTTAGCCCTGAATACTCTACTTGCTCAAACTTTCTTGAGAAAAATGACATTGAGGAGTGAGATATAAAATCGTCTGCGAGTACAAGTTCTTGGTTGTTTTACGAGAATCCCCGCGTATAATTTCAAGGTCATTCAATAAGAAATTGGTTGGTTTTAAACCCGTACGAAATTCGCACAGATCATCTTCATCACGGTAAATATTTCTTACACATCCATTCTACTTAACAATATACCGGGAAAGATATGAATACCATTTTGGATATTTGCTACATGAAATCATAAATTTGAAATGACTTATAACACAAAGACCACATCAAGAAAGCAGGGCGATTGAGTGTTTGCGTCGGTCAATGGACCGAATGTCTCATAGTTGGAGGATGATACAAAAATGTTATCCTTGAGGATAGAATGACGGTGATCTTTCCATTTGGCGTCGAAAGACTTTAATGTTTGAGCACGTGAAACTGTGTACACTGTTATTTACAAATAGCCAAAAATATTCTTTTTTGCCGGGAGATCTGTTATTGAATAATATCAATGCAAATATCCGATTTGTCCAGTGGCTCTAAAGCTTTTAAAGGAAATTCGAATACAAAATCAATAATAATAATACTAACAATATTCATTTCATCTAATTGAACGCCAGTTTAAAATTGAACATTATTATTTGACTTACAGACGTTCAAGTTGAATTCCGATTATTGATTTTTATTAATCCACTTTATCAATACATGTCATTCGATATTTATCGAACTGGTTTATATTGCTATCACAGAGGGTTTGCCCAAATTTGTTCCCAACTCTCAGAGCATCGGAATTGAGCATCAGTCCGCAGGCATCGGGTTCGCCAACAGACAAACAGACTGCCGTAACACAGACAGACAGACAGACAGACAAACGAACCGACAGACGGGTCGGTCGAACATAATTGGCCCAAATCTTGTTCAAACCATCCTAATAATTACGAAAACCCGGAACAATTGTTGAAATCCAGGGTCTGAGCAGGTACCCTGGCCAATCTATTATGTTATATCGATTTTTGCCATGATTGCAGCATCTCCTTAAGACGACAATCGGAAATTTGATTTACATCAATTCCGAGGGTGTACGAAGTTTAACCGACTGAAAATCGAAAACTTCGAATTGATTTTACAAATGCAGTTGTGTTACGCGTTGCGAGTTATTTTCTGGCTAAGCTTGTAGCATACTATTGTCTCTACACATTCAACATTGAACACTTCTACGAATTCAACCTTTCGCCGATACGATTCAAAGGTCAATCAACGTCACGTGTACAATTATCGATCTTTGCCTCCCGGTCACTGACATCGACCACTTTTGAAATTATTCAAATGGCGCGAGGCAACCAACAACGGAATCGGATATAATAACACCGACAGGCAGCGAACAACGATACTGCCTCTTTGCTCCATTTCATTCTTTCCGTTTTTCTTTCAATCAATGTACAGAACAACGCCATCATTTCACAAAGTTAAGATTCCGTACACAAGAGTTGTTCTCTGATCCGAGACGTGGGGGTTCGAAAGGCGAAACCAACGCTAGGACGCTGTCATCATTACACACCGCTAGGGCCATAACCAAAAGCTTTCGAACATATTGGAGACGGTAATGGAGTTTTTGAAATTAGATATTGCAATGTACGTAATTGAAATGCGGAGATTCAAGTAATCGTAAGAAGGTGAATAGTAATACTCAAAAACCGTAGTAGACTTAATCCTATGTATTTCTAATCAATCATTGGACTACAAAAACATCATGACAACGAGATCTGATTTGATTTCTTTTTCTTCTTAACTAAATGAATGTCATTCGGGGTTGCATTTCCTCAGAATATGTCAATCGACTTCAAGTGTGTCCTCAAAATTTTACTTTTCAAATGCTTTGCAGGTAACATTGACAACGGTTTGGCGACAGTATGTGGCCTTGCCTCAACCAGAGTTCAACTGAAAGGTTTCATTATTGAGGAACAGCTTCGTATATAATTGTTGAATGACGATTATCTTTAGAGGTATTCCATAGAGAAACATCAGTACGCTCCAAATCTTGATTCTCTTTCGACATCACCCCATCACTTACACTCCACTACCGGTTTCTGGCTGTTTGTCGTCATCAGGTGGGAACAGTAAAATCATGTTCAGTGAACCGCGTAACAGTGGTGAAGTTGAAAGAAAGTTAGACCACGAAGCCTCTCTTCAGTAGGATTTGTAAAACGAACGAACTACGATGTTCAACTACAGAATCGAAAATGATTCCTGGTCAACTACTCATGGCGCTCTCATGCAGCTCTCATATTCCGCGAACCAAAATGTTTGTTTGTGGTTCAGGTTTTTCTTTTCCTCAAATGCTCGAAGCCCAAAACCTGGATTACGTAGCCGAAAAAAAGGACTTGGATGTTTAGTTTTGTGGTGGTTTGAAAATGATCTCTATTGAGAAACAGTTAACAAAAGCACCTCTTGTCCGTTAGGTATGTCATGGTGGATCTTTGTACGTTTGCCCGTGTTCGTTTTTTTCTAATGATGAGCACATAAACATTTAGTTCAAGACGTTGTCTAAGTCTGGACACTATGGCTGCAGAAAATAGTTTACTTTTAGACTGTCCATATCATCGAGCGTCTAAGCTAGTCGAAATGTTTCAAAATAAGCCATACTTTGAGCTCCTCAGATGACTGTGTCTGATGACAGTAGAATTCCATGCCAAGTTAATCTTGCATACAAATATATTTAAATTATTTCTGACCTTGCTGGATAATATAATTTAACTTTCAAATGATAGCAACATCCGAGATAAGGACACGGTTTCACGTTGAATATCTCACTCCAAGCGGAATTGCTGGTGAAATTTACATTCACTGCGCGTGCTTTTTGCTTGGAATTTTGTTTCGTATACTGCAGTGTCTAATCTTTATTTAAATTACAACTAGGAGATTCTATGGCAGCTCACTCTGATATTACTCCGCCTGCTGTTGAATCATTCATTTGTCTTATGCACGGATGTGGAATCGTGCAGCATTTCTATGCTGTCCGGCTAACACCGTGCTAAATTGATTGGCTACGGGTAGTGAGCTGCATGATGAAACACGCTGGAGTCTCACTACCAGTTTTATTTTTATTCCCCCCCTCATATCTGTCTAGGCCTGAGCAACCTGACAGTATCTTAGCTCACGTGCAGTCTCTGACTTTACGGCACTTTGCCTGGATCAGGCTTGTGCGTTCATACCAAATCCTCTGTCTTATTCAAATCAAGGCAAGCGATCCTAATCACTTACACTTATATATTTTTGTACGTATATTTCGACCCTGTAGTTATGGTGAAGTTATATGCGTTTTCAAATGTAAATTTTTAATCTGAATCTGTGTAATCAATTAGTCTGCAAACGTACTGTCCGTCATCTCCGAATTACAAACAAGGGTAGCGATTTTCTGTAACCCACGAAAATCAAGTCGTTGTTTATAACCCACAATTTATCGAATGCATTTTGAACCATTTCCCGCTTATTTCAAGTTCAGGTTGTTAATGAATGCGAATCAAATTAAAGATGATTCTCGAATAGGAATCGCAATCATCAATAGCTGTTCCGAGTAACCTTCAGAACGGTCATCACGAATTGAGTTGGAAAGACTAAATGCTGGGATCCCATACACCACAACATTTCTTCGTCTGTTGCTCTCCTTGCTTCAGTCGAAAAATAATTTTCCGAATCTTTTGAAAAAATGCACTGTCACTAATATAAAATGAACAAAGCAATGTGTTGCTTACATCCCCCACGCGTACACACCACTACCGGTTTCTGGCTGTTTGCCGTCATCAGATGAACAAATGAACAAATTTAGAAAAGGACGTTACACCGATCACATATTGTGCTGAGAATATTAAAATCTTACTAGAGTTTGGTAGCTTTGCCTCCGACAGATTCTGAATGCCGGAATTATTTGAAATTCAAATTTACTAATTACTTCCGTGACCCATACGTCTAGTCGTGAACAATACAACGCAAGTTTGGACACCATGGCAGAAAAAATTCAACGCGCGCAACTGAAAAGTTTACCCTTTTAGCAGCGCCTGGCTAGACTCTGACACTTTCGAGTACAGGCGCGTCCGAGGTAAACTAATTATCACTTACGAAACATTCAGTACAGCTATGTAATGAAAAATGTTCGTGACCGATCGGGGAATCATAATCACGAAAAAAAGAAAGTTTGTAATGTATCGGTGAGAGCAATTTATTGGTAACGTTTCGCTTCTGATTCAGAGCTTCGTCAGACTAAGGGTCTGACCAATAAACTGCTCTCACCGATTCATTAGAAACTTACTTTTTTCCGTACAACGTTCACACCATTTATCGCACATATTTTAATTCGGTTCCAGTCTACTGTCACGCATTCATAATTTCACACTTCAAATACCACATTGCAGCTTAAATTGTCTTCGGAACTTTTATTCACATCGTGTATGCGTACTTTGGAAAAGTTTACATTCAGAAATTTTGTCGTCACTGAGTGATATGATTTTCAATGAAAAGTTACAAAATTTTAGCCGAATAATACTATTTTGGCTTAAGTTTATTGGTAAACGAGAGGTGTTTACACTGTGTACATGTTCGAACATCAAAGAATGATTGATTCGGATTTTAGACATATATCCTATGGCAATATACACTTATTTGCCATAAATCATGAATCTTAAATCCTACAGTCTTTCAACTTTAATATCGCAGAACCCGAATAAACAAAACCATGAATTTGTTGTAGCTGATGAGTGCAAACAGCGCGAAACCAGTCGTGGGGTGTGTGTGTGTGTGTGTGTGATGGAGATGCATGCAAGTAAGCCTTTATGATTCATTATCGTTTTCGAAGCGCGTGAATAGAGACATTGCAGGACTGTCATTTGATAAGAGGTGGAAAGTCATGCTAACAATATTTTTCTGGATGGCGCAAGAAAATCACTTTTCGGATACTAAATACTTGACATCAAATTTCGAAATTTGCATTCAGGAAATCTGTGCTGCTTATCTCTTGTAAGGATAAATAACGAAAACATATTTTTTTTAAATAACATGGGGTTTCTAATTTACATCACTGTCGTTATTGTTTAAAGTCAGATTTTTATTAGTAAGTAGTATATGACGTTCGAAAAGCAGGACAGAAGCACACGACCGGTTTCGCGGTTATTGCCGCTCATCAGGTGTGCGTATCCGTGACCTGATATTTGAACGCCGTTCTGACTTTGTGCTAAACCCATTTATTTGCGAATTCGAGGATAAATCCTCATTTGCAAATTGAAATTTAGCTGTCAATTGGAATTAACTGTCAATTGGAATGAAGAGTTGGATTATCAAACAATATAAAACTTGTTTGGATGGCGTCGGTGTAAAGATTGTGATACAAAGATTACTTACTGGGTCTCCACGAGGTCGAAGAGTTCGAGGTCGAACAATAATCCATAAATTATGATATATATATATATATATTTATATATATAATCTTTCTATCACAATCTTTACACTAACATTGGCTTTCTGTGAGTTAGTTTGAACCGTCATTATTATTCTGTCCTACAATATTGCATCTAGCATTATTATTAAAATTCTTACCGCTACAGTTATTTCACAAAAAATTCTTGAATTTCAACTCTATGTTGCCATTTGACCCAATTTCTCGATCATATTATTTTTATTGGTAACAAAACGTAATCGCGTATTCGTTAGTTCCGCTAACCGACTATTTGGATCTAGAAGTAAATCAATTTTTATCCCGTTACCAAATATTGAGCCGCGGAAAAAATTCGTGTTTGATGAAGACATTAAATTTCTTAACCATGAGACAACGCGCTAAAATTTGAATTTAAAATTGCCTCATTTCTGGAATTTATACCATCAACGCATACTAATTTGTAAGCGTTGTAATCAGTGGTTTTTAACCACCTTGCCGAAGAATGATCAGTGACGTAAACTTTTAACGAGTACAATTGTGTACCGTAATGTAAAAAATGTTGCGAATCACTGTTTCAAACACTAACTGAGAGGAAGTAGCGGTACTTCACTCGATATCTGCAAACACGTTTTACATTTTGTCAAGCCTTACGATTGCGATCAAGCACATATATGGAACATTCACAAGCATACGAGATTCGTATTTTTCAAACTGAAATCACCGGACGCTTTCTTTGCCCAAGATAGCTACCAAACGGCTGTAGACAATATCTCAGATTCGTGCAACCATTTAATCGGATTTGCGTGATTATGTTTGCAATGATGCTTTTCACGCTTGGTGACAAATGATCGCTTATCATTTCAAAGTTTAATGAATGTTTAGGCCTTATTGAGATCAAAACCATTTCTTTGTACTCTCAGTCTTTAATTGGTTTATAGTAAGTTCTTGGAACGTTTCCTTCTGAACCCAGAAAGCTTCTTCAGACCACGGTGCGGTACGAACAGTGGTTCAGGTCTAATGGCATTCTCTTGACCAATCTGATTTCTCTAATCTAGACAGGGAGATCAGACAATTGATCACCCCCCCTAAATGCGTGGTCATCCTAATTGTTTATTAATTGTAACTGTCAAAGTAGCCGACAACTGCTACGTAATCCTGTGCGTATTAAGGGGTGGTGATGTTCGGATAATCCTTATCGTGCCGACACCCTTGGTCTGACGAAGCTTCCTGTGTTCAGAAGCAAACCGTTTTACCAAAACTTACTATAACCGATCTTGCAAACTTTTTTTTCATATTATGGACATCCCGTCGGTCTCAAATATTTTTCAAATACTTCCTTTACTGCTTGTTTTTCGAACCCCATGAATCCCTATAATCGAATTACTACATCTCCAGTGTAATTGTTGTACGAGAATCGATCAGTGGGACAAATTGCTCAAATCTGCTGCGCGCTCACACGCACCCACGTATAGACAGCTGCGCACGCACATTAGCACGTACGCACCTAGATAGTCACGTGGTTTCCATGATGATGACAAGACCGAACGTTTACCACGAGAACAAATTATTGTCTCGCAATTTTTCAATTTTCCCACGGGATTAGAAGTGATTTATCCGAAGTTGAATGTCTCAAACCATCCGCTGACTTTAGTATTACTTATAAGTAATGTATCAAAATGATATAATACATGCAATTAGGGTGGCACAGATTTTACAAAGAAATTTGCGAAGAGGAATAAAATACTATGCTATTTGCATATTCTGTTTGCAAAATCTGCTAGGAAAAAGCTTTGCTGTCAAAATTAATGTCAAATGAGTGAATTATTCCCGCTTTATTCGAAAACATATTTGCTTGCGAAATATAGTTGCTGAATGGAATATATCCAAGACCAAATCTTCAGGCTAGACAGAACTGATAGCTGAGCAATCGACTGATCAACTAAGTGAATCTATTCGGTTCGACATAATTCAAGTTATAGAACGTTGCTGTGGTTCGTGCTTCCACGTTTGCAGCTATTATTTTTCACTTCAAGAGAAGGTTCAAGAGTTAATAGCTAGGTTTTCGTTGTGTGAAGTTGTGGGTTGAACATCAGCATAATTAAGAGTTATTCTTCAATTGACCGTGTCTTTTTCCTTCATCATTGTTGCATATAGTCAGCTCACCTAATTTTACGTTTCAAATATTGTGGATTACCTAGACATCAAGATAGATAAAACAACCACTATTTTGGACTGTTTAAACTCTCGTACCCATGGCAACCACAAATCGGCCGCGGAAACCAAAATCATGTTACACAGCGCTTGCCCACTAAATTTTGTACTGCTAGACAATGAAACAAGCGGAATCCTTCGTTGCATCTGGAAAATATCAATGATGGACACTCTATGATGTACAATTATTACAAATTGACCAAATTGACCATCCACATAGAAGCGGAAAATCCTATTACGAAAGATGCGCAATATGCTGAGGTACAACTTGGAAGTCAAATTTCATGTGGACAGCATATGCCCTACCAAGGCGTCTGTGAAAAGATGTCAAAACTACGAACCTTACGATTGGGAAAGAATTTGCTCTTAGCCGTTACCTTGGTAACACTGTGAAAGGCGTTATTTTGAACCTTCGACAGAGAAGGTGCTCATCTCGAAGGCTGAACGAAGATCGCATCAACAGAGTTTGAACGAGACAGAACCATAAACACGCTTCTCAACAATTAAACTTAACGATTAAGCATGTTAAACGATGTATAGCTTGAGATAATCGTTAGTTTGCATTACATATACAGACTCGATATTAACAACAGGGAACGCGGAAAACCAAAACGAGAACAACAGCTGATATATAATTTCTCGTAAACTCACATGAGAAATGTGTTCTAGTTTAGATTTGGCAATTTCCAATTTCTTCCTATCCACATGATCGTGCGGGGTATGTGCAAGCAATTCATGAAGTATAATGATGTAGCGAGGGATCTGTACATGACACAAAACTTCAGGTGTAAGGAACATTAAATATGGTAATATCTAAACGAGTATACTTCATTACGTATTCAGTTCAAAACAAAATTCATAAAATGTACTACTGATATTTTGTTAGTAAGCGAATTTCATGAGCTCGTTAAGGTGCGTTTTCACTTTGACGTTCACATTTCGAATCTTGCGGTGAATGTAAACTAGGTTATTTAATATCATTACCTTTTCGCGCCAATAAATACAGAAATAAGCAACAGGAGCCCATGGGGTCAGATAGTGAATACAATAAATTAAACTAAAAACTTCCAATGAAACCCGGTATGAATTATTCCCTCACCTGATGCATCGGATACGTCAAAAATGATTCAATCGATCGACCATCACTCGGGTGTTTGTCCTCCAATCGCTTCAGCATGTTTGTGAATTCTTGTTTCTGTTTATACTCAGCGAGAACTTGCAGGGAGTAGTGGTGATTTCGGACATATTCTTGGTAAATCCCCACCATTGGGAGGAACAAGTCAAATAGATCACCTAGATAGAAACACACAAAGTATGAGAAAAAAATTATTTGATGTTGAAGGCACGAACTACTTTGGGAACAACAATTTTTATTCTAGGTGATGCCAGATAGCCATAAGTGCAAGCTATTTATATAGTAAATTTTATTTTTCATGTTATATTTAAACCTGGAATTCTTTAGATGAATTCTATTTACGGGAAATTCGAATTTCGAATCTAAACATATGTGGAAATTTTAGGTGGTGATTCAGCACTAGGTGAAAGTAACAGAGTAGAATCGTCTGTCTTTATTTATTTTGTTCATATATACTAAGCGTTAGTTCTGAGCCAACAGTTATACGATATTGATTAACGACTATTTCGCTTGCAATCAAAGTCAAAGGTTAGTACAAAGATACAATTTTATGCACTTTTCTAGGTAGAAAGGACTATCCGTCGTGTTCTATCGAAAGATACATTTCTACTGCTTGGAATGCTTTCCGTACCAACTGTAATGACTATCCTTCATATCACAAGTACAACGCTTTTTACCGCACTCTAACAGAACAGTAAGATTTGTTTAACTCAATCCAAGCGAGAAAAAAATTCTCCAACAAGTTTGCAAAGAAACAACAGCAATACGACTGGGTACCACTCATAGCAAACTCAATATGTGTGTACGAAACTTGATACGTTGTCTGTACGACGCAGAAACCGAAGAAGCGAAAGCCTAATGCTACAGTATTCACATGAACAATGTGTTACATGAATTGGTCCTAGCTCGGCTGGTTGTCAAATGTCACTGAACTCAAGCACCAATGAAACGTTCTTCGGTATATGCACGGTCCCTTAAAAGATTTCTCGCTTATGCGTCTGAGTACAGTCGAAGAGTTTGTTCTGCTTTTGCGCAAATCAAACCATTCTTCAATGAACGAATGATACGTGATCGATTGCTACCCTGGGCGACCGCAACATCAAGTGAACCCTACATCTGATGGAACACATAAGGTGTTGTATCCTTATATTTATTTTAAGATCGTTCTATTATACTACTAAGTGTATAATTTACATCAAACGGTTAGTACTGCTTATCGTCAGATATTATGCAATCATCTACTAAAAGGATTTTCAGAAACAAACTGAATATATTTATGCTGAGTAATTCGACCCTACATCCCGTTCATATAACTTAATTGAAACACTTCATAAGATATTAATCCTAAAGAATATTTTTTCATCATGCCAAGACAATATATGACACATTTTTCTAACTTCAAAACCGTCTATCTTTCTAGAACCTCGATTGTTTTTTTGTATATATTTATTGTCCGAAAATATACTAAATAAGGAGCGGAATCAAAGCGGAACTGGCCAATGCATTGCGAGGAAAAATACATAGCAATGTAGATCTGCTGAATTCCGGTTACATCGCACTGAAGACGTACACATTTCAAGCGGGAGGTTCTTGAGTCGAATCCGTTTATGTAGAATTGTTTAAAGCATGAACAATACGAAGATTGGATTACAAACCTCAATCTCTTCGACTCTCGCTACGGCCGCCTTACAGGCGACTTGATTCTTATGTTCAATATACTGCATACCCCCAACCATCCCATAAATAAACTATTCGCACGACTACCACCACGAACAAGCCGGAGTCATAACTATACAGTAATTATTCCTGACTCGAGACTGAACAGTCGAAGGTATTTTTATTCTGTACGTGTATGTTTTACATGGAACTCCTTACCCCGTAACGTTGCACATTCACTCAACTTGGATATATTTAAATCGAACTTGGACAACTTCATGTCGACCAATCCAAACATTGAACCTATATATTCTGCACCATAAAAGCTTTGAACCAATGCATCCAAGTAAACTATACATATTTACCCTATCAAACCGGTTGAAAACAATTTCTGCTCTATGTATTTTTACGTGATTCCTGAACTAATCAGTAGGCAAACAAACCCCGTTTTACTACCTATGTTATTTGTAATTCGCATATTATTCTGTGGTTTTGTAAAGCTATGTGCTTTATAGACCATTAAATTGAATTGAACTGAATTGAATAAAATACAAAAAAACGGTTTCTGACTGTTTGCTGTCATCAAATGAAGACTGTAAGATTAAGATCTGTTCAAATAAAGCATCAAAGTGATTACAAAGCAAGCGCTCAAGACGCTTTGTGATTTTCCGCTTGAACATCGTGGCATTTTGTAAGAAGCTTATTCGACAGTGGCATTCAAATTTAACTCTGTTCATATTCTTCGCAGCTTAAATCCAAGTTGTAATTTTTTCGAAAAATGTCACAACATCCTAGATCCATTGTAGTGGGTGAGCTCATCCAATTTGCTAACGATATTGATGATAAACACTGTTTCTATGGTCACCAGGGTCCTAATCAGGAATAAAGTATATTGTTGTTCCGGACTTCTGCATTATTTTCCTAAATTTCCACTCACGACTCACCCAGTTGTAATGTAGGCCAATTTTCCATTTTGTTTCTCAAACCTTGCACAAAGAATTGATGCAAAAATAGTAAACTCTCGCTGAAAAACAAACAGAAAAACTTAAAACGACGTATGGTATGCATGTAGGTTTCACCATTAGTTGTTAATTATGAAACAAAAGAACAATGCGATGGCTCTGCGTAATTCAGTCGAAAGAAAATCTCCTGGGAATCAGAAATTCTTGGATGTTGAACTGAAAACACGCAAGTTAAAGCGGGGCATCATTTAGCTTTTGGACTGTTCAAAACGTTCTCCTACAAAACAGCACCATAGTACTGTTCTAAAATTAACCCTAAAGACAGCGAAACTGTCACAAACGAATATCGTAAATGCGCACTGGTTTGAAATCTCATGACATCCATAATTCAGATCTGTCAAGGTCATTAGAGAAAAGTGTTCACCATGAGCTCTCCACAGAACGCCGATCTAAGAAGCAACACGTGGGCCGGAAGCGGCAAGAAGTCCAACGATAAGAATATAAAACCACCAATAATTAGGGTTACGGCATTAGGAGAGAGAAGAGGTGACGATGGAGTATGTTAGCAGCCAATAATCGATATTCCATTCCTCAAGGTTGGTCAGACGAGCCCAGCAAGAATGAAGGCACGAAATCGATCGAAAATCAGTTCAAATTGACAACCAACAATGATATTTCGTGGACTTATTTGTGGCTAGGAGATTTACAGATAATAGATAAGTGTAAATCTTGAATATGATGATGAAAGCAATTGACTTGAGCAGATTTGGTTTGTACTTAATAAACGGGTCGAACGCTTGAAGTTTGCTTGCGTCCTAAAATCGGGGTGGATAATAGATTGTGAATCGTACCGAAAATAATGGCTAGACAGGTAACAGGAGCTCGCTTTGACCTCGACAGAACTAACGGAATTTTCACATCTTTCCAACAAAATGAAACATTTCACTTTCGATGCATTGTTGTTGTTGGCCCCCTTCGGTGGAGGTTGACTATGAGTGTACAACACCAGTGAATCAATATTTCTTGCGCTTTCATCGGTAGGCACTACTCCGCGGCATTTGAACTCTGTCGGCCTGACCCACATCCAGCTGCCGAGAGCTGCATTCGCTCATCTGCAGCGCTTCAACCAGTGCCACAAAATGAGGGGTCAAGAGCAAGTTATTCCTAACTCGTCTGGCAAATGTCATATCTGTTTTGGATACATCAGTGTACAGCGATTGCGGCCTATCCAAGGGTCAAACACCTTATTTCTATCCATTAAATTTCGCTTCGAGCTTTTCGTGTTACAACTGTTGCTAGTTTTCGTGCTGAGTACATGAAAGCTGTTAGGTTGAACGAACCGGAAATCAATATGAGAATATAGCGCTATATCGAGACAAAAATTCTTAAAATGCTTTATATTCCACTCGATAGAAATAACCAGTTTGTCGTTCGACTGTCATAGCATTAAAAATATACAAGACTATTTCAAAATGTCAAAACCCATCTGTGAAGTGTATGTTAAAAGAATTTTGAAGATTTGCAAGCATATTTCAATTGAATGTGCCTTTAAGATCGAGAAGCCTAGTATTGATAAAACAACATTAGCAAAAATTGTTTTGCCGTAAATTTCAAGCGACAATATCGTCTCTTGTGATTGCAATTTTTCCATACAAAACACGCACACACACAAAGATACTACTGATTTCTTGCACTTAACATGTAGTGGATGTAGGATCATGATACACATGCAATGAAACACAGGAAAAAGCATAAACAAGGTCTAAAATATCAATTTCTTTTTGATCAAGCTGAATACCACAAATCTATTCAGTTAAAACTGAACCTACACGATTTTACCCAACGACGGATACGAAGTGACCTCATGTTGACATTCAAAATCCTGCACACTGAAAACCATCCCATTAAACACTTTCTAAAGCCCAATGACCTTACTCGAACACGAACACATTCAAGAGCTTTGAGCATTCCGCATTCTCGATTGGATATTCGTCGTAATTTTTTCTCGGTAAGAATTAGTTTCACTTGGAACACTTTGCCTGAAGAAATCACACGCTCGGAATCTGTTGAGGCTTTCGCTTCCAAACTCGATGAGTTTATGACGAACCATGCGGTATGTGACTGTCCCTATTGATTTTTGAGAAATTTTATATATATATTTTTCTACCATAAAATTTTCTGAGTTCTGAGTTCTGAGTCAGCTGAACAATATATCCATACTTGCTCGGTTTACTTCACAAAAACCACGACTGTGGCTGTCGAACAATTTGCAACCATAAAGCAAACATCAAATCAAACTATTTTTGCGAGAAACTATCTTAAACGTACACATTCAAGAAGATTGAGTTCACGTCTTCATGTGTGACAATCGGTTTCTTCGCACTCGCAGCCATTCGCATCGGCCTCAGGTAACCTCGAACCAGGATGGACAGTTGCTGTACGTATTCGTCCTCGCACTGAACCAGACCGAACACAATACTGTTTCGTCGACGCATGGATTCCGCATGCTCGGAGCGGATGTAGTCCTCCACGATTTGTTTCCAACGTCGGCGACAAAGCCAGCCGCGGAAAAACGATTGAACCTTGAGGGTCAAATCGGATTTCATCTCAAGCCACGCAGACGTCAATCATGAATATACGTTGCGAATGAATATTTCAAATCTAAGAAAGGATGTTTCAATCAACGATGCATTTCATTGTTGTGACTGATTAATTAGCCACCAAAGTGAGCAAATCAATCGTGTGTGTATGAGATTTGGGAGAGTAGGTATGACTAGGGCAGCTGAACAAATGGTCACCGATTTGTTGTTTTGCTAGGAAAGAAATAGGCGGAAATGTGATGTTCCATGTTGCATTGCAAGTCGAAATCTGTCTCGGTACATTGTTTGGTGTCGATCATAAACTTGCATTTCCAGCTTCGTTTGTTTCAACTGTCTACATCGATTCACAGCAGCCCGCGACTGGAGTATTGTTCTCCACTATTGTATATGTGTAGGCAATCAAATCAATTGTAATTAACTGCATTCATCTGCTACTATTCTGCGCGATTTCCTATTTATTAATTTACCCACGTGCCAAGGTTCCTCTCAGGTTTAATTATTGTGGGTTTCTACATAATGCGTAGTAGCACATGCTTGAGCGTACGCTTGGATATCGTAGTTATCAAACCTACCCTGGCTAGGTGTACAGTTGTGTACAAAATAAAAAATGGTCTACTCTACTCTACTCTTTGAAGAGTTGAAATCATGGAGTCAACATTTGGGCTGTCCGAAATTGCTTTACAACGATGTTTACCAAAGAGACATGAAAGCTGTTAAAATTGACCGTTCGAGTTTGGAACAACTTGCTCTGCACCGCTAACTTTGAAGACACTGTCTAGAGGTTCAAGCTGGGTAGAGAAGAAACTGCTCTCACTTGCGGATCTTAGTGATCCCGATGGCCAGAACACTGCTTATCGAGATGAACGCTGCGGGAGAGTCTGTTATTTCCTAATCGGACTGACTAGTCTTTCGTATAATTGTGGAGCATGAAACCATCATGTGCTTGTTGTCGAAATCTACTAAAGGATGCCAACAACAACAACCAGCTTTATTTTCTTAGAACATACCCTACTATGACCTATAGGGCTGGTCTTTTTTCAAGTTTTATTAGCACGAGCCGGATAAATCACCAGCCTGTTATCGTTTTATTTTCGACCATGGTTATTACCCGTTTTGCAACAAGGTATGGTAGGAAATTGGGTGTTAATGATGGACTTTTTGCGAACCTTACTTATTATGTCCCGGACGTAGATGACATCATCGCATCAATCGTACGAAAAGCAGCACGGACACACCGGATAACGTGGACAAAATGTGGTAAACGCTGTGGCCCTCTTGCTCGATTCAGTGCTATCCACTTTTTTGTTCTGTTGCAGACAATATGTAGCAGACTTGCGTTCTTCTCAAAGAAGCTACAACCCGCAGAGCAAAAGTATAGTACGTTTGGTCGCGAACTCATGGCGGTGTATCTGAGTATTAGACACTTCCGTCACTTATTAGAAGGCCGCGAATGCGAGATACTCACAGATCACAAGCCATTGACCTACGCGCTATCCTCTGCCTCGGACTAGTACAATCCACGTGAAATACGACAGTTGGACTATATCTCGCAATTCACATCGAAAATTAATTATCTTCATCACCCACAACCTGTTATATTAGACAATCGTGACCCAACCTCAGATGTTGTTTTTCTCATAAAACACTCTGATTGTGTGGAGTCTTGCTACTCATCTATCGTAACAATAAAAACTGTAACATCTCAATTTGACGGTTACTACTGATGTGCTGGCTTGTCACCGTCAAATTATTTTCGTGCTGTTAGTTAATAATGAACAGTTTCCGCGAGCTGTGTTAAGCTGTATCTAACACATAATATTCAAACTCAAATCGCTGTGTGTGAAGTAAATTCATGCAAATACGGGTTTTTGTTGAGAATCGATTAATTTCGACCACTTAAAAACGTTCATATGATAAACGAACAAGATGGTTCTGATTGCTGATGATATAAAACATGGAGGCAAACCATCAGAATGGATGATTATTTAATGCTAGAAAACGACCTGATTGTGTGACACAAATGGTCGTTCAGAATGTAATCTGGTGTTTAATATGCGGACGCGATCCCGGATTTTCTCAATCATACAAGCACGGAAATCAAAGCCTGGGGGTACACAACTGAATAAAAGAACTCCAGTGCCTAGATTTGTGGTAGTTTGAATAATGGTCTACAATGTGATGCTGTTTACAAACGCGCTTCTCGTCTACTATGCACGTAACGGCGGATTCTTCAACATTTCCCCCGGGTTCATTTCCTCTATCGATGAACATGTATATACAACCTGTACCAGGCATTTCTATTCGTGACTAAACACTACAGCTATAAAAAATATTCGAGCTACTGGACCTTCTATATCATCGAAAGTCCATGTTAGTTGACGCTTTTAAGAATATACCATACGTCAAGCATCTTGGAAGACTGGAGCAGATGACTCTTTTACTATCAGTAATGCAAGGCGATCTCATTGTTGATTATAAAGTTCTTAGTAGTGCCTATTACCTCGTTGATAACCTTGAGCTGATGCACGTTATGTGGTCACATGTGCACTGCAAACAGATTAGCAGCAAGTTTATAGTTTGAAATTCGCTACCTGTATAGTTGATAAACACCACTAGTTTAGCTTTATCTGCAATCAATCATCATCAATGTTACGGCAAATGTGAACGTTATTTTTTTTACTAACAACCCTGGATGTACACAAGGAGCGCTTGAACCCTGGATGTATATTTTTCAAGCATTCTACCTATTTAATTTTGGATCCATCTGTTAGCAACAAAGTGGTGACGCGAAACCCATTTTTCAGCTTTGCACGATACGCGAAGCATCGATCAAAAGCACTGGTTTGTGCATTACTCATGTGTTTCGTTGAAATGTGAGTCCGGCAACAATATCATGTGTGTGATTGACTGTAAACTGTCTGTCCTCAAATGTTTTACTGCATGGTACACACGGGATCGGATTGGTAGCGTGAACAACTATCAATATGCTTTTAAGTAAAGCAATGTATTCCACAGGGCATATTTTGATAGCATAATTCATGATCTTAAGGTCGGCTGCCCAATGAATCGTTGCAGGTAAAGTCGACCATATTACAGAATCAATGAGACATATTCATCCTTTACAAGGGATTATGGTAAATAATTTTTAGATATTACTTTAAAAATGATAAGAGTATTTACATGACTATGCGATAACCAATAATCAGATGGAAACTCTTTAAAAGCAACAGAAAACATTCTACTTAAATCGTAACAGTAGTTAGATGTTTTAAAAATTGAACAATTCGAGCTAACCTTTTTAATTTTTCTAAGTTCCTCTGATTCCGCGCGAAATTCCGCACTATTCTTTATTTCGGCGCGATATTCATTGAGCTGCGTAAGGAATATCGAAACGTTTGGTTTTGCATCACCCACATGATAATTTTAATATTTCTGTTCGAAAGCCAAATAACCTTACAACTCCACAGAATAAAATTATAAAATTCGGGATATTGAGAATTGAATAAAAAATTTACTTTTTTCTCAAAAATGTCTTAATTATATTGGTGAATTTGTTTGTGTGTACATGATTTACATGAACGATTTACCAATACCGAACAACAGTCGGTTGTTTCTGTTTGTTGATGACATAAAAAATTGGAGGTAAATGAGGTAATGTTCGTGATTGTTTTTGCTACAAAATGACCTGATGGCATTGCACGACTATTCATTAAAAAAACTTCTTTTGATTAAGCAACTTTTAAGTTCATGCAGATCAACTACGATTCTGGCTTTTCCAACTCATGCGAGATAAGAGATTAAATCCTGGAGTACACAGCGGAAGAAAAGGATCTAGGTGTCTGGATTTGTGGCAGCTTAAAAAGTGGTCTACAATGCGAAGCCGCTTACAAACACGCGTCTCCGCTGCTAGGTATGTTACGGCAGATATTTGCACTTTTCCCAGGGTTGTTGCCCTCTCATGTTGAACACTTATATACACCCGGTTCTAGACTATGTTGCCCAAACCTAGACACCATGGATTCAAGGATTCAAGGATTCAAGGATTTATGGTTAAAAGAGTTAATACTTTGCAACACCACAAGAATACGGTATGGAAAAACTTGAAAATTACAATAGAGAATATCATATGTAAGGCTCACGAATGATGTTTGTTTGCAAGTGCAAGTCCAATTTCTCTTTAAAAATCGCCAAGCAAGGAGAGTCCACCACATGTTGGGGTAGGGAATTCCAAAGAAATATAGCACGTACGGCAAACAAATTGCGCCGATAATCAATACGGGAACTTGGGACGTAAAGGGATAAGGTATGTCCGCGTGTCACTTTCCCATCACACACATCAGGCAAGTGTTATATTGGATGTCCTTCGGTAGACACAATTCTATAGGTCAGAATAATATCGCGTCGTATCCTCCTTTGAGAAAAGTCACATAGACCCAGACGTCGCAGTCTTTAGGTATACGGAACATTGCGAAGACCCATCACTAACTTTGTTGCTAGATTATATCAAAGAGAGCAATATTTTTCGCAGCCAGGGAGTCCAGACCTCTACCGCATACTCCATCGTATGGCGAAGGAAGACATTCATTATCTTTGATAGCGTTACCAGAGAAAATCTTCCAAATATTCTTCGAAAGATATCTATCAAAGATACTTATCGAAAGATACCTAAACTACCTACATGGATCCAGGAAGATATTTTACTTCTCGACTGCTTATATCCCAAAGCTTCTAAGCTTGTCCATGGTTTTGAAAATACGCCATACGTCTAGCGATTCAGAGGACTGAACATATGGATGCTTTCACAAAGTTCTTACTAGTGTCTCCATGCCCCTGGATAAATTACTCCACCTTTGAACTTCAAGAAACATCCGTTGCCATGGCTGCATCTCTAAAATACGACACTCCAAATGGAAATACCACAGGTATTTTTATTCTTTGCTAGTGTGCTTTGTATGGAATTTCATACCTGCTGAGAGGAAAACACCCCGGGGGAAAAGGTCGAAATATCTGGCTGTTCTGTATGTTACGGCGGATATTTTGACGTTTTCCTATCATGATGAACGCATATATACACCCGGTTTAAGAATGACACACAAGCCTGGACAGCTTGGCTACAAAAAGACATCTTACTTCGGGATCGCATATATCAGAGAGCTTCTAAGCTTGTCATTGGACTCGAAAATATCTCATTCACCGGGCGACTCAGACGACTGGATCTGAGGACACTTGCACAAAAGAGAATGCGAGGTGATCTCATCCTTGCATAAAAAATACTAACTACTGTTTCCCACCCCCTGGATTTGTTATTCCACCTTCGAACTTTCAGCAACAGCCGTGGCCATGGTTGCAAGTTGGAAATACCACATTTCAAACGGAACTGCCGCTGGTATTTTTATTCGGTGCGTGTGCCTTCTTTCGATTTCCCTACCTTCCGATTTTGTAAGCTGAAACAATTTATCAATATTTAAATCGAAACTTGACGATTATATGAGAGGTAATCTGAATTTTGCACCTAAATCTTGGATCTACTACGTCGTATTATAAAATCGTAACGGTGATTATGATTAAACTAATAAACAGCTGACAATATTTAGGTCTTTAACGGGGCCAAATACTGATATCACCTTCTGGAAGGTTTGAACTACCGTCACGACTTTCGATGCTATAGAGTTGTGGATAAATCACATCCCGATGGACTTGATATACCGACGCCCGTCTAAGCAGGAGGGTCCATGCGTGACTAAACATCACTTTTCACGAGGGTGCTTACATAATCCATTTCGTATTCCTCATACTACTGTAAGCGTGATCATATATTGGAGGTGTACATTCTATGACAGTGTTTATATGAGCATTCTGCACTTTTTTTCAATAAGTTTAGCGGAAAGAGTTCTCGAATCAGGCGATTGCACTTTTAACGCGCTTTTGGGTAGTCTTGAGCGGATCACTGTTCCAGAACCACTGCATACTCAGGCCACGATTCACGTTTCTCGGTAAAATGTATGACTTAAGAATTTTTCGCCCAAATTTTCTGCTAACTTAAAACGTGGTTACATATATAAAATTAACGGCGTTCGATAAACACTGACAACTACTTCCTTGTGGAAGATATGAAGAATAAGGTTCGGCAGTGAAAAATGCCAAACCTAACAGAAGCCTGAAACGGATGGAGAATGCTTGTCAATTGCGCATCAAGGCTGGAGCGTAGGAGCTACGGTCACTTTTCACATACACAACCACACACCCTGTTATACAAAGCTCATCAATATAACGAAACGAATTTCATGTTAAATTTCCCCATCTGTTTTCTTATTCAACTTTTATGAACAATGAAATTGTGTATTATGGTGCTCACATCCCCATCCCTTACACACCACTAGCGGTTTCCGGCTGTTTGCCGTCATCAGGTGGAGACAGTAAGATTAGGTTCAGTGAGCCTTGAAACAGTAGAAAAGCGGTAAACAAAGTTAAACTTGTACACTACTGTTACATATGGTTCTTACAAAGAACCACGATGTTCAAATACATAATCACAAAATGATTCCTGGTCAAGCGCTCGAGGCGCATATTATAGACCAATGTATTGTGGTGCTCAAATCCCCATCCCTTACACACCACGACCGGTTTCCGGCTGCTTGCCGTCAGTGGGCATTGAAACAGTGGAAA